>PVLC010000168.1:192238-282238 GCA_004027655.1 Graphiurus murinus | reverse complement strand
GTGTGTGTGTGTGTGTGTGTGTGTGTGTTATTGGGATTATTGAACCCAGGGGCATTCTACTGAGCTACACCCCCATTCCTATAATTTTTTATTTTATTATTATTTTATTTATTTTGAAACAGGGTAGCTGAGAGTCTTGCTACATTGCTAAAGCCGTCTTTGAACCTGTGGTCCTCCTATCTCAGCCTCCCAGGTATTGGGATACTGGGATTACAGAGGTATGCCACCACACCTGGCAACTTCCTAATTCTTAAAATATATTTAAGAAAGCAAGCAAACAAATAAATTAAAACCAAACCTAATACTACAAAGGGAAACACCGAAAATGGAGAGAGAAGGGAATAGAAAATAGCAGAAGGTAGTGCAATTCCTTTCATCTCAGGAATTTTAAACTTTCATAGAATGACGTAAAGACATGCGTTTTTCCACTTTTGAAAAATATGTTTTTTTCTAATGTCTCATTCCCTTTTTTAGGAAAAATCTGAATTTTTTTTTTTTTTTTTTTTTTTTTTTTTTTTGCGGTACTGGGGATTGAACTCAGGGCCATTCTACCTCCGAGCTACATCCCCAGCCCTAATTTTTATTCTTTATTTTGAAGCCGAGTCTCACTAAGTTGCAGAGTGCCTCACTAGGTAGCTGAGGCTGGCAGCGAACCCAGATCCTCAGGTCTCAGCCTCCCGAATGCTGGGATTACAAGCGTGCGCCACCACGCCCGGCTTAAAAATCTGAATTTAAAAAAATACTTTCTTGTTTCATTCTTTACTCTTTAAACTGTCCCACACTAAGGACCTGGGATGTAGGTCAGAGGTGGAGTGCTCATCTAGAATGTATGAGGCCCTGGTTCCATCGCAGCCACCACAAAAAAGCAACAAAAAGTGCCACCTGCTAAACATACATGCATAAGGCCAATAAAAGAAATACCCAAATCCCTCACTTCCTAGAGTCTTTCCTAGGGAACTACCCCTTCCTTCTACCCTGTTACAGTCCTCATTTACTCACATATTTGCAACACTTGAATTTCCCTGGACTTAGCTTCAAGCACCTAGCTCTGTAACACTGACCTCAGTCCTACCCCTGTGTCTCTGGTCTCTGCAGACATTTTGACATTCCTACTGTTTTAATCTAGGTGGCTCTTCTGATTTACATAGTCTGACTCATCCATGCTTTTTACATTGATCCATAGACATAGAAATATATTTGGTCCTTCAATTCCAGAGCCCTGTGTGAGGGCATGAAAATAAATTGTTATGCCTTTTATGAACATAGCCTTTGAAAAACTTGATGTGTTCCTATTTTGTATACTCCAAAGAGATATTAGTGAGGAAAGCATATATCACTTATGGGATGGCATGCTTTCTCCAATTTTTACAAAACACACTAGTGACTTTCAGTGTATGAGTTCCTCATATCTTACTGAATTGATGGAAAATTTAGCATTTTCTTTCGTAGCACTATGTAAACATATAAATAAAATGGAAGATCAAAGACCAGCAAAGGACTGGAGAGAAGGATCACTCATATTGGATGCTTAAAAATGATGTCAATAAGAAATATAGCACCATTATTTTAAATTAAATTTTCACTATTCTTCAAAGTTATTGCCCTCAAGGCTGCAGTCTTGTATGTTTTGTATTGCCCTAGACAGAATGATTATATTCTTGTACAGATGGCAGAAATATATTAGAAGAATTTAAGTACACTTACATGTTTTCACATTGATAAAAAAGACCAGTCTTACCACATTTTAGTTCTGCTGAATAGAAAACAGAAGTTGTTATAAACCTACATTTTTCACAAGCATCTTTTATTATTTAACTTTCTCCTAATTTTTATAAAAATGCTGGTTATTATTTGCAAACTTAAGGTATTCTTAAAAGCTAAGCACATTGACTATTAATTTTCCTATCTGTTCCCTTTGTGTTCTGGTTTTCTGGATAGGAATAAGTTGACATTTCAAATTAGATTCTTCTAATCATGTTAAATGCATTATTCTAAATGAAATGCTACATTAAATAAGAGAAAGGTCCTGAAAATAATTCTTGTCTCAAATAGCCTATAAACAGCTCATAAGAAAATACTTTTCTTTCTTATAACAGTTCGACTTACTTTCAGAAGAAATGCAAAATAATAAAAATATGTGGACTGATCTTTTTGATTTTCTGCGCAAACTAGCTAAATATTTTTATTACCAGCAAATGATAGTTTCTTTTATCTTTGAGATATTACTTTAAGTTAACAAAGGATAGCTTCCCTCATTCTTTTTAAACCGGTAACATGATACAGTAGTAATATAATAGGTTTGGAATTTGGCAGAGACAAATGTGGATTAATGCTACTTCATTTCATTCTGTGACTTAGAAAGATACTTTATGGGTCTCAGTTATCTTATCTGTAAAATGTGGACAATTACACCCAGAACCTAGAGCTGTGATGGGGAAGATAAAACAGCCTATGAGGATGTAACTATCAATTTTTTCATAGCAAAAGCACAGTAACTTTCAATTTATATGTTTTTTCTTCATTAGAACCATACGTTCATTGTGTGCATTTATTTCTCTTCCCTACCAATGTATTTTTCCCCAAACTTTCTCTTCTGTCTCTCTGTCTCTCTCTGTCTCTGTCTCTCTGTCTCTCTCTCTCTCTCTCTCACACACACACACACACACACACACACACACACACACACTTTTAACAAAATTTCATGGATGAGGGTGTGGTTGGTTCAGTGGTAGAGGTCTTGCCTAGTATTCGTAAGGCACTAGATTTGATCCTTAGCATTGCAAAAAAAGCAAACAAACAAACAAAAAACAAACAAAAACACCAAAACTTTTAAAGATATAGAAGGCATGCAGGCATGCACAGTGACTTTAAGGTACTTCTTCAACTAGTATTTTGGAATACATATATTAAGTACACACATACATTAGATAGAGATAGGTAGATAGATAGATAGAGATAGATTATAGAGAGATAGATGATAGATATCTGTATATAAATATACATATACCACCCAAATATAATTGATTATGAACAATATGGTAAGAAGTACATTTCTAATTTAATTCATCACCATGTTCTCTGCCTCAAATTATACTGGATTTTTTCCAAGGTGGTCAAATGCTTAAACCAGCCTTTATTTTGCTTAGAATAGACACTTGTGTTGCATTATGTGATTGCAACCTTAAAGAGACATTATTTATTTAACTGATAATAAGTGAAATGGAAATACATTTGTTTGAACTATCTATGGATGTGTGTCAATCAGCTTTCTGTTGCTATGACCAAAATACCTGACAAGAATAACCTAGAGGATGAAATGTTAATTTTGGCTAAAGGTTTCCAAGGGTCAGTCCATGATCGGCAGGCCCCAAGGCAGGAACAACATGGTGGCAGGGCCTGGTGGAGGAGAAGTGCTCAGCTCATGGTAGCCAGTAAGCAAAAAGAGAGGAAGAGACCAGAGACAGATATATAGTCCTTAACCCGCATCCCTACTGACCTATTCACTCCAGCCATGTCCCGCTTCCCTACAGTTACAACTCTGTAATCCATTCAAATTAGCAATTCATTAATGGATTAATACACTAATGAGGCTAAAGCCCTCATTATTCAATTATTTTACATCTGAACATTCGGAATTCCCTAACATATGAGGTTCTGGGGGACATTTCAGATATAAATCAGAATATAATGCATGGAGAATAAGCATAAACATATATCACATAAATATGCAAGAGAAGCGCAGAGGACTTATGGGAACACTTTATTTACACTTACTGGTTTATTAACATAACATATCACAAAGGCTATAGAATAAACAACCAGATAAGTAGATACACAGGTATAGAGATTCCTATATCATTTATTTACAAACATTAAATTTTCTACATTTATCTTTTCAAGTTTGCTCAGATGGAAGCAAATCTCCCTCTTAGTGAATGCAAAGTCATTCATTTGTTTTTCAATCACCTACTCCTCAGCCTTAAAATCTATATATAATCTATATAAATCTAAAGTTAAGAAAAAGTGAATTATATAATTGGTAATAAAAAGAAATCTGTGGCCAATTACATGTATCATATATTTGAACAAAAATCTCTACCTTATGTATAAATAACAAATGCTTGAAAGCACATGATTGGTTCAGCAAGTATGTCTTTTTTAATAAGAATGTTATCTCTGGGGATTTTTAAGACTCTATTAAGATGGTGGTACCTATGGTTGATGAGGTATAAAGTAAATGAAATTTGGAAAGTGTCATCATACAAAAAAAGACCACATCTCAAGTACTTAAATTATATAAGGAATACAAGTTGTATCAATCATAAAATGAAAATATTGATCCTATTTGTAACAGAATGTTTTTGGTACCATGTTTGTGGGGAATAAAGTAATGTGCTGAGAAACAATTTTAGATAAAAATACCTCATTGGGAATTTCTCCCTCTAAGTTTTCTGTCAAATTGCATCCTAAATTTGGAAGCCATAATAGTGTGGCAGTGAGTGCACAGAGCATCATAAAAATTTGTGGTGAAGCTTTAATTAGATTTTAGGTCTCTTGATTCTTAGTATGGCAATATATGTGACATTCTATCCTGAATCTTTCTTCAACATTACCAAAACTATGCCTTCCCAAGGCCAGTTCATCATTGCAAGTCTAGTTTGTTGCTTGCTGATATTGAAATCTGTGTGTTTTGTTGTTGTTTTGTTTGTTTGTTTACCTTGTCTGTGTAGTTTTGGGAATTATACTGACTTCTGAATTAAGGCAACACAAAAAAATCAACTTGTTTAGTCTACAAGGTGCTCAGTGGAAATATCTCATGTAAATACTTTCATTAATCTGTAAATTTTCACTGCAAAGGTGAAAAAAAAAATCCCAGGAACTAGTATGATCTTTGGAAGCCATCAAGAAATTAAGAAATGATTTATCTTTTGGTTTTAATAAAAATTCACTGATCTCTCAGAATTAATAAGCAAATTTTTAAAATGCATTAAAACGCAGTGATGGCAAATGATCAAAAAAAACATAAAACCTCAACACTGAGGCAAGTATATTCATAACCTGAAGGAAATATACCTGGCAGAGACAGTTTCTCATTATTTTCTATTTTATGAAGCAAACTCTAAAATAACTGATTATGCCAGTGATGGCAATATTTGCACTAGTGTCTGAATGTTTACATCTTTGTCAGAAACTTACAATATACCAATCTTTAATTGGACATTTTTAGATCCTCTATCAAGGTATTTCAAGATGTATTCTCAAAAGGAAATAGACGGGTCTTAAGTTTGGTACCAAATTGGCAGCTAATAGGCCAGATATATCAATTTGGGCACTTTGCCATCCATATCAATGAAAACTGTCTAAAATAATCCTCACTGGGATTATTCACTGCAAAAGCTGGGGAATGTAGAGAGTCATTAGAATTTACATAAAGCCTAAGGACAATATGCAGAAGCACTTGTTTAAACAAACTGCCCAAATCCAAAGCTTTACAAGACAGTTTAATGCTTCAACAAACATTTACTGAGTGTTCCACTTATGCTATGTGGTATGCTAGTCAATGGAAATATAAAATTGGGGGGAAAAAAGATTTTATCTGTCTGAGCCGCTGCTGCTTTGTGGAGAAGGAAAAGAAATAAACATCCTTTTCAGAGAAGGTGTTCAGTCCTCTCTGAACTCCTGAGCTGAATCAGGAAGCATGAAAGGGTAGGAATTAGCAATTGGATGGCAGAGGGGAAGGGGTGCATTTTAACTGGGGGAATGAGCTTCATCATGCAGGAATGGAAGAGAGATGCTAAGACTGTCCTGATGCTCGTGTTGGTAGAGAGTAGCATTGGAAGAGAGATGGAGCTAGATGTAAAGACAGAAAGGTTCTCACTGTCCATTAATGGTCCAATTGCACTGACGCCCACACCTGTCTTCTCTCGGTGGAGCCCTCCTCATTCTTCAACTCCAAGAAGATGATCCTTCCAGCAGTTAAAGGCTGCTTTTCTTGAGGCAGGACAAGAGAAAGGAACTTTGTAATGTCTGTATCTTAGTTGGGGAGAAACATTCTACTGCTTCCATGGTGGTGAGGAGGATGTGTAGAATCCTTTTGCCAAATGTAAGGAAAGAACTATCATTCTGTTACGTGGTAGGAGATGTTAAAAGTATTCTACACAAACTCACTCCTTGCTTCTTATCTGCTTGGAAAGCATTGTAACCAAAAAGCACAAGTGGGGAATACAGGAGGTTTATTTAAAGAAGTGGATGTACCATAGGAGAAATGCCATGGAGAGAGGGGTTATGTCTAGAACAGGCCATTTGCTGGGATGGAAAATGCCCCAGAGCCTTCCACATGTCGGGTTTTATATTTCCTCTTGACACCTTCTTTATAAGTGTTACATTGTGGGGTGGTCCACTGCCCTTTGCCCATCAAAACTTAGGGACCCTCTGTTGTTTCTCTGCCCCCTTCCCTCAGGGGAGGGAGTCAAAGTGAATCTCTTCAGATAAGCTTCTGGTCAGTCCCCGTCAATCCCATCTCTGTTCCCTTCCTACAGGGGAGAGGGTCAAAGGGAGTGTCTGCAGGTAAACTTCCAGTCCATCCCAGCCGACCCCATCTGCTAATGTCCACCTAGCTACTTAATAATTCTAAAAAGGACTTAACTGAAGGCTACTGAAATATGACATATGAAAGTAGAGCCATGGCTTATTGAAAACATAAACCAAAGATCAATGCTAAAAGCAAGTGTGTGAACAGATGTTCTTTATTCTATTTTAATGCTTGGCCTCTGGACCACATTGTCCTTTGAGAAAAATCACCCTTGTGACTGCTCATAGCCTGACCTAGATCATAAAGCTTTACAGAAAACATCCTCTCCTTTCATCCATCATACCTTCATCAAATCTTTCAATCCATATTATGATAGTAAATAAGAAGATATTTCTACTGTACCATTGACTAGCAACTACACATCCCCGTGACCCAAGGCAGATGGAGCTGACTGCCATAAATTGAATCAGCACAGTTTGACTCACATCCATTCCCAATGGGTCTAAAACTTCAAGAAGATTGTCAACCATTTCAATTTGTCATTCTGTCACCCACGATCTCTTTTCCCTCAGGCCCCAAATAGCTGTGTGCAAACACGATCCAAACAAGATAAAATGATGAACAGGAATTTTGATACACATCAAAACACTTTGCCACATATAACAAAATGTCATTGCCCTGAAGCGGGTAAACTTATTAAAAGAGAAATACATAATTCCAAAGTGAAAAATAGCCTTTTATATTAAGATAGCCTCTTTCATCTGGAGACATCCCAAGATGTTTTTATCAAGACGGACAAGTTGAATTTTTTTCCTCTTGACTAAAATACAGACACATGCTGATTAATCTCCCAGTAGCTGATCCCAGTAGCTGAAAGGCATATTAATATTAAAACATGCAACCTTTTAAAAAGTCCCTGCTCTTTTAGGGTCATTTTATTGTCCATGTCAGTATCTATATTCCATGGCCCAAACTTCCTCATGTATGATTGCCTGTAGGAAGTTCATGTGAGCCTTTGATAATATGGCTTATCAATCTAACCCTGTTTAAAGATCTTTTGTTTATAAGGCGCAGAAACAATTTCAAGCTGCAGATGGGTAGATTGTTTGAAAGACTCATGGGAAATGGTATAAAAGAAGGGCATGTTGCCTGAAGTCAAGGAGAGAAATCATGGTGGACACGGAGCTCATGGGAGTTGCAGCAAGAGCTAAGGCTGATCAGGGGATTTAAACAGCAGGTGTGCATGTTTCCACTCTGATGCTCCACAGTTGACAGGAATCACTCATTTTCATTGAGCCATGACTGGCTTCTCCTCACTCTGACAGGTGGACATTTGTCTCCAATCCTCAGTGAATGTGTCTCCAGGTGAGTTCATTTGTAATCACCTCCTCTCATCATCTGCTTGGATGGTAATTAGGACGTTCTTCGAACTCCCCAAATTCAAAAGGAAGAACATTTCCATGCCCCCAGCTCATCTGTTTCATGTGTGGCCACCATTAAATCTTTGCCCACATGTTGAGTTTAGTTGCTTTCACCATTTCCATCTCTTCTCCACGAACCCATTATGTCACAGTTTCCATGTCCCAAATTTGGTCTTGTCACTCTTTCAAATTTATTTTTCAATGCTTTCCCTGGAGCTTTGGTAATGAAGTCCACGCTGCTTCAAGAAGCACATTAGTACTTTGTGATGGGGCCTTATTACTCCTCCGGGCAGGTCCTCACCACTCACCTCCTCATTAGCTGGCTCTGCTACCCTGTTCACCACGCTCTCCCTTGATTCTCCTCTGTATGCGTGCTATTTCCTCCTCCTAACATGCCTGTTCTGCTCTTTGTACTTGATTAAATATTACCAAATCTTAAGTACTTTTTGGTGATTTTATATCATTGCGTGTGTGTGTGTGTGTGTGTGTGTGTGTGTGTTCTAGGGGAATTGAACCCAGGGGTGTTCTACCTCTGAGCTATACCCCCCGCCCTATTTTATTTTGAAACAGTGTCTCCCTAAGTTGATGAGGCTGGCTGCAAACCTGCCATCCTTCTGTCTCAGCCTCCCAAGTACTGAGATTACAGGTGTGTGCCACCACTGCTCCTGGCAATCATATTATGTATTTTAATTGTGCATTATATCAACCCGTCTTCCCTCCTTTAGTTGCCCACTACACTCCCTAAGGTTAGGGTTGTCCTCTGTACAATACCTAGCATGTGCTTGGCAATAGTAGAAATACAACAAACAATTATCAAAGAAATGAGAACACATGAGTGTGTGTCCACCTAGTCTATGTCAAATCTAAACAGACTAGTTGCAGAGAATCAGACTGTTGATTTATTGCTAAAATGAACGATTGTTTATTGACAAAATGAATAATTGCTTATGTTTTCATCTGCATCCTTGTGCTAAATGCAGGCTGGTTGGCTTATTACAACTTGGATTTGTTTGTTGGATTTTTACAACAAATCTTGATTCTCATTTCTTTTATCCACACACATTTGTATTCTTCCTTTTATGTGCAATACCTTGTACAATTTGCTAGAGGAAAGAAATTGAAAATTGCATTTCCTTTCTTCAGAGACTTCAAAGACTAGCAGGAGAGACATACTCAAAAACAAACAACCATAAAGCCAACGATTACAATGTAGAAATAGATAATGCATCGTCGTGACAGGTTGGTTTTTACACCGTGGTGATAACAAAGGACTGGAGAATCTCAGTGGTTTCTGTGTTACCTCTGGATTGCAGGTCAGCTGTACTGCTGTTCCACATCATCTTCCTGTGGGTACACAGACTGACGGAGCAGTTTCTATCTGGATTAAAGGACCATGGGGCACATAGGCTGACTCAAAATTCATGAGACTTGCATACATGCCATTAGGGGGAAGCAGGTGACAGCTTTTCATCTGAGTTAAGCAGGCTGGGCATACACCTACCTCTCATGAGGATAGGCACCTCAAGAGGGGAATTCAATATGGCAAACTGAATCCTGATCTGACTTGTATGAGACTTGAAGAATGAGGTGGAATGATGCAGGTAGAGAAAGAGGAGCCATCCCCAGACAATGCAAAGCAACATAGGCAAAGGAGAGTGTTACCTTTCATTCTGGCTAACAGAGCATGCGGAAAGACAGAGTTGGATAGATTGGAGAGGCCATTCCAAGGGTTTGGAGGTGGTTGGAAATCATTATATGATTCATGCTAAGAGGACAATAAGATTCATATTTTACTAAGAATAGTTGCTACTGTTCTTTGCTAGAAGTTGGGACTAACAGAGCCTGAAAGAACCATGGTCTACAAAGTGAAAAAAATACCAATTCAGATATAAAGTGTAATGGGGACAGAAGAAAGGCCTTCTTTTCTTATGCCTCTTCCACTTTATTCACTGCTTCATGAATAAATCAGACTAATTTACTCTTGATACAATTGTAATTTTGTTTGTTTGTTTGTATCAGAATATAGGGAAAATTATTCAACTGAGACAAATTAAGACTTTGAAAAAGGTCATTGTAACTTTTGTTTTTATAGCAAATTACTCTCATTGCCATTTCTGTGACATATGATCATTATTAATCTCCCTATACGATCATTGTATCATGATGAAAAATGAGAGACTCTAATCTTGAAAAATGATAAAGAGAGAGATGACCAAAGGAATCTTAATATTCTTTCCCCTGGATCTTGAACAGTAAGGCTGGGGAAGTGTCCTTTTCATCATATAGTTAATAGTATTGTCTACAGCATAAAAGAAGAGCTACCCTAGGAAACTCCAGAAAAATTTATGTAGCACCTAATCATAGAGAGTTTGAAAATTTTAAAAAAGGTTATAATTTCTATTCTGTCTTTTTTTCCCCACTGTTTTAGGCAGTATAACTTCAGCATTGATAGGTGATTTTATTTATTTTTATAAAAAAGAAAAAAATTAATGTGGCCATCAATAGCATCTACAGTTTATGGAATATTGGTTTTGCAGTTTTAAGTTTTAAGTAGCTACTTTAATGTCTATATTTTAATGCATACATTCTAGAAAGCTGGGGTATTACCCCTATATCAGCAATCTTTATAAGTTTTTGGTAAATTAGGTACTATCTACCCAATGGGTTCTTTTTGTCCCAACCTATAAACTAAAGAATGCCTGAGAGAATCTCTTCTAAGAGGTTGTCCAATCTCTTCTCAGCCTTTTGGCTAAGATTAAGTGTGTGAGGAGGTTGTCTATTTCCCCCTAGGTATAAAAGTGCTTTGTTAAGGCTCTGACATTAGCACCAGGAATCAGTCATAAGATCAACCGCACCACAATGAACAGAAACTCCTCATCTGTTCATCAAAGCAGGCTATTTTAACTAATTTGAAGGTCTCTTTGATACATGTCTTTTTACAGAATAACTGATATAATCAAATAGAAAGTGAAGTCAAAATGCTTTAGTTTTTATGCTACTGAACTAGGTATTTAAAATAGACTTTACAGTTTCTGAATGGTCTGGTTGGCTTGCCCCTGGCAAAAAGCCAAAGGTACTTGGCTTGGCTAGCAGAGTTTATCATAAAAGTAAAATGTAAGGGTAGCATAAAAGGGAAAAGCAAACTGAGAGCCAGAGGAACCAGAAACTGAATCAAGTATGTCAAAGCAGCAGTCTGATTTGAGGCATGGGACTAGAAATGTATGAATCAGCATGACAAGAGATCACGAGTCAGAGGGGAGCAGGCCTGAGGAGCTGCGTGGGACGATTTATCTTCCACACTACTGGGCTACTGGCTATCTTTTGTGGCAGTGTAAACTTGGCACAACAAAATGTTTAAAAGGGGCTTTCATTAAAATATATATATGTGTACCTTTTGGCCAAGTGTGGTGGCACTTGTCTATAATCCCAGTACTTGGGAGGCAGAAACAGGAGGATCATAGGTTTAAGGCCAGCCTTAGCAATTTAGGAAGTCCCTTAGCAACTTAGCAGGATTCTATTTAAAACTATATACATACATACACACATACGTACATACATACATACATACATACATACATACAAATGACTGAGCGTGTAGCTCACAGGTAGAATGTCCCTGGGTTCAATCCTCAGTACCATATTCACACAAATACCTTCTGTTTGTAAGTAGAAATATTCAACAATAGCTGGGCATGGTGGTGATGACGAATACCTATAATCTACATGTGATTGCAGCCAGTTCTTAAATATTTGTGATCAAATCATCTACACAACTTTTGTAGACTTTTTAATTTTTTTTAGCTTTTTAACTTTAAATTATTTTATACTTATAGAAAAGTTACAAAAAAAGTACAGAGTTCCCTTGTAGCCCTTCTCTAGCTTCTCATTTTACTAAACCAAAACAAAATTATTAAAATCAAGACATACCATTAAGTAATCTGCAGCTATTCAAGTTGTATAATTTTCTCCACTATTGAATTTCTCTGGTCTAGAATACTTCAGGATCTCATATCCCATGTAGTTTTTCTATTTCTTTAGTTTACTTTAATTCATTATAATTCTGTGGTCTTTCTATTTCTTTCATGATCTTGAGGTTCTCAAAGAGTCCAAGTCAGTTATTTTAGAGCACACTCCTTGAGCTCTGCTTTTCTGATGTCTCTATATAATTGCATTGTCATTTTAAATTTTAGTTTTCCAAGAAGACCACAGAAGTGATGCTGTGTCCTTCTTTCTAGTAGTTCACATTAGGGAATATAACATGTAGCTGTTTTATTCTTGGGAATATTACCTATAATTTTATACTAATATGGTATCACTCACATTTATCCACTAAAAATTTATAATTATTTCACTGCCCAATTAAAATAAGTAGTTTGTGAAAAATTCCTTGAAACTGTGCAAATATCCTATTGTTTCATTTCTTTTTTTATAACTTTAAAATATACCAAGAAATTTCTTCATATGACTTTAAGGAAGTCTTCCTTATTTATTTATTTATTTATTTATTTATTTATTTATTTATTTATTTATTTAAAATCTGTGCAGTACTCCACTATGTGGATGTAACATCTTTTACTCAGTCATTCTTCTATGTATAAACATTTGAATCTTTCTTGGGTTCCAAAGGTCTGAGCATTAAGGACTTAGTCCCCAGCTTGGTCCCAGTTTGAGGTGATGGAAATTTTAAGAGGTGGGAATTAGTGGAAGGTCTTAAGTCACTAGGGGCCATGCCCTTGAAGGGAATTAGGGGACACTGCCTTTTCCTCCCTCTCTTTGCTTCCTGGTAGCCATAAGGTGAGCAGCTTCCTCTGCATTGTGCTTCTGTCACAATGAGCTTCATTACAGACCCTACAGCAAGGATGCAAATAACCATAAACTGAAACCTCCAAAAATATGGCCAAATGAACTTTTCCCCTTTTAAGCTTGTAATCTGAGGTATTTTGTTACTATGAAGGAAAGCTGACTAATACAATGTATCTTTATTTTAATATCTATGATCTACCAATACCTCTAATCCCCCTACCCCTGCCATGTAAGGAAGACTTCCTGTATTATAGAACTACTTCTTTCTGGGGAATCCCTTACTTCCCATTCACATAGATGAGCAGGTTATGCTCTAGTCCTATGGTTGGACCCACAGTTGCAACATAACTAAGAATCTCTTAATGACTTGGCCTACAAGATTGTTTTAAGTGTATTATGGTTCTCAAATGTAGTCTATCAGGGCAAATTCTTGATTTCTTTAAAAACTTTGGGGGAATGGATCTCTTTTGCTACACTCACTATTATGCTAAGAATCAGGATGCCTAGAACTGATAAAGACATATTTGCAGACACAAGATGACCTCTCTTTAGCATGAAGTAAATACAAAGGGAAGCAGAATATGTAAGTGGTAGAGAGATGATGTCCTAAAAATGAGTAAATATTTACATTAATCTGTGCCTACAGGCTGGCACATCATTGACCTCTATTAATAAAATGCAATCATTTCCTTTCTCTTTTTATACAGTATTTTGCATTTTGTTTCTTTCATGCTTAGCCCTAAGAATCAAATTAATATTATTCCAGAAAATTTCTTAGCTATAGGGTGATAGTTAATGCTAAAACACAATGTTTCCTTGAAAAAAAAAAAGGTTTGCTTAGTTCAATTTGTTCCTTAGTCTTTAAAAGGATAAGGGGATGTTCCTGCAACAGATGAACAGATTTTCATCCTTGAGCTACGTAATGAATGAAAAGCATCATCGCTGTCAAGGGATGCTGAAGTGGCCACATGGGACTGACAAATGATTTTTCCAGTGAAGCAGCATTGAGATATATTGAAATTGTCAAAACATTTCAGAGTAGACCTTGTTAGGGTTTAGTGTGTTCCGTAGAGTAAATATTACAGTTACTATCATATTTTTCAGACCTCTACTGATGGATTGGACCATTAATACTCTGTATTCTTTAAAGCACACTTGCATTTTAATAAATTCTGTTCCTGGTAACACTTACCACTTAACTCTCCAAACCTGAACCATCTTTAGATAGCTCTCCATAAAAGCATTTCCCAGGCCCATCAACTATTGAACTTGTTTTTCTATGACTGGTTTAATTGCTAGCCCCCTCCTTGCCCTCCACATCTCAAGTTCTAGCTCACTTTCATCCTACTGTCTATTATACTGTCCCTTTTGTAGCTTGAGTTTTGTGCTTTCTTTATAACAATCGCATTTCTTGACAAGTTTTCAGCATTAGCTGTATCAAGTGGTTGTTTATCACTGAGATTAAAAAAGAGTAATCAAAACTGGGCGTTGTGACACATGCCTATAATCTCAGTACTTGGAAAGCTGAGATGGAAGATTCACAGGTTCAAGGCCAGTCTCAGCAACTTAGTAAGATCTTCAGCAACTAAGACTCTTATAAAAACAATCTAATAGGAATGGGAGTATAGCTCAGAGTTAGAATGTCCCTGGATTCAATGCCCAGTAGCACAAAACAAACAAACAAACAAACAACATAATAAATAAATAAATAATTCACATATGAGAGATTATTATGATAATTATGGTAAATTTCAATATAGTAAGTTCCATGAAACAACTCAACATGGAAATACAGTGAAGCAGAGGAACTCTGTCTATAAAGAGGAAGTATGTCTTGGGAAAGACTATATGGCTAACATGAGATGATCATTTATTTGATTGAAAATTTTCTATTTTCCTGCCATATCCAGGGCTTCCATTATCCCTAAAACGGATTAATGTTATTTTTTTTTTTTTACAAATTTGTCAAACGTTCTCCATGAAAATACAATTCCAGATCATTATTGATTTGTAGTTAAGGATTCAAGTATTGCAGATTCTAGGTACACATTCGTGTGTTACTCAGCTTTTCATCACTGTGACCAGAATACCTGATGAGAACAACTTAGACGAGGAAAGGTTTGTTTGGCTCATGGTTTCAGATATTCCGTCCATGGTCAGAAGGCTCCTAGGCAGAAACACTGTGACAAAGGAAAGTGCTCAGCTCATGGGAGTAGGGAAAGAAGGAGGGAAGGAGAGAGAGAGAGAGAGAAGAGAGAAGAGAGAAGGAGAGAGAAAAGGACCATGGCCATGGCGTATACTGCAGTATATTACAGTCCCCAAGGCCATACCCCCAGCAACCTAATTTCTCTAGCCACACCCCATCTGCCTACAGTGACCATCCAGTAAATCCATTTGAATTATTAACCCATTAAATGATTCATTCCTTGATGAAGTTAGAGCCCTGATGATTTTGTTTTTTCACCTCTGAACATTGCTGCATTGCCTGAGGCTTTGGGGGATAGTTCAGAAGCAAAGCATAACAATTCATCTTTGTGAAGTTATGAAAATGAGACAATTCATATTATTATACTAGAACCACTCTTTGGTTTAGCTGATTATTTACTAAGTCTTTTTATAGGTGTTTATATAAGAATATAAAATAAAATAATCATCCATTATTTATTCTAATAGCCAATCACTTATTCATTGATTTTATAAAGGAATTAACTTAGAACTCAATTATATTACAGCAGATGATTTCATGATTAACCAGGTGTTAGTGCTTAGACTGGGAAGCTCATTCTGTCAAAAAAGAAACTTCCCCCTACAATCAGAAGTTAATGGGCTTGTATGGCAGCAGCAATTTGTTTATGGCCTTTTCATGCAAGGAAGACATGATTGCAGGCTCCATCAACACCAGCACAACTCTGATAGAACTTTCAGCATAATTAGTTTTTAACATATTGAAATTGATAAACAACTTTCCAAGTGTAATTAAGTTCTATATATTGCTCATTATGCATGCTGTGGAAGGAAGAATGAGAACGCAAAAATGTTTTAAAATGAGTTCTCTGATTATATAAAAATAAGTGTTTCAGTATTTTCTTTCTCCTCAGTGTGTGTGGGTGTAGTAAACTCTGTGTGTGTGTGTGTGTGTGTGTGTGTGTGTGTGTGTGTGTACACACACCCAGCCACATGCATTCTTTGGAAACTGTCATATTTTCTACCACTTTGCACTAAGAGAAAAGTAGGAGAAGAAAAGATGCAAATGAGAGGGACAACCTTTACCCATTTGTGTGAGAACTGGAACTAGAAGAAAAAGAATGAATCAGTATATTTAGCAGAAGTCTGAAGGAGTATGACAAGGAACATCCAATTATTTTGCAGCCAGTTATAAATATCCATGTGGAGGCCTCTATGCACACTGCCACCAAACAAGAGCATCTTTAGTTATTTTCTCTAAGATGTTTTGGTGAGAAAAAGGCAAAGGAATTGTCAGAGTTGTTGAAGCTTCCAAAATAGAAATCTCATCTGGCCAAAAAATTGAAAGATTTTGTGAAGTAGCCATCATGCATGGTATTAGCGAGAAAGATGGACATCAATAAAATGATACATTTTCATAATCTTTTTGATACTATTTGTGTCTGGTATCATAAAATAACCATCAAAAGAGAGATATGATTGACATGAAACATACTGGAGAAAGGTGATTTTTTTTTTTTTTTTTTTTTGTCCCTTCAGAGGATAGCTAAGGCAATGGTTTTTGGCTAAAGTTAAAAAGAAAAAAAAAAAAAAAAAGGCCCATGAACATGGTAGTTGAATGCCATGACCTTGACTTTATTTTGGTAGCTGTTGAGTGTTGCACAGGTGCTTCTGCTAAACCTAGAGAGCCTGGCTTTTGGAGTTACAGTTCACAATCCATACGTTTTTGTGTATGTGTTTGTGGTACTGGGGATTGAACCCAGGAACATTCTATCCCCAAGCTACACCCCTGGCCCTTTTGAATTTTTTGTTTTGACACTGGATCTCACTAGGTTGCTGAAAGTCTCACTAAATTGCTGAATCTGGCCTTGAATCATAGATCCTCCTGTCTCTGTTGCTTATCTCTGATCCCAGGGATTCAGGTGCTTTCTCTTTCTCTTTAAGGGACTTTACTGTTCATTTAATTGATTACAGTTCCCTTCCCCACTAAAACTCTTTATTTAATAGCATACATTTACATGGAAAGCCCCATTTATGATAGCCATTGCTTTTAAGATATATGTTATTGTGGTACTAGGGTTACAAAGACCATGAAAATTCAATATAATTTCCCCAGATGAATTGTATGTATTAACATTAACTTCTTCATGTCTGGTCATTGACAAGTGTAAATGGACTGATTTGTGCTTTCTCTCTGTAATGTGCCATTCTTATTTTTAAACCCCAAGGGTTTAAAAGTAAAAGAAATAGGAGACACAAAAGATGGTCTGGAGCATTACAAACCCCGGGCAGGCATGTCCAGGATAATGCACACCTGGCTCATGCCCTAGCAGCGCCCTTTGGGAGCGATTGATGAAGATGCTGTATTTTTAAGTAGGTGCTAGAGCATGAGACATCTGTTATATAAATTTAATTTTCATCTTGGACTGTATTAGTTGTCATTCTTTCCCCTTCAGTATTAAGAATTAGAATAGAATCTGTGATATTTATAAATGTTTAACAGATTTCCCTTACAGCATATCCTAGACCAAGTTTTAAATGAACGACTCTTTGAATGGGCCCATCAAAGTCCAGGGCTAAAATTAATCTGCCTGAGGCACTACATGGGCAGAGGGAAGTTGTTTTTGCTGATAAAACATGACAATGCCTTTCCTGGCATTTAAGAGACTCAGATTGTAGACACCCCGGGAAGAATATAACTGAGCTGCCATACAAACTGTTTTTGTCTTGCAAGATTCTGGACTACAACTGTTCCCATAATCAAATTAGAGAATGTGTTATTATCCAGCTAAAAACCAGTCATGGTGTCGCTGACTATTAGGGATAATTATAGACACAGTTAGAATCTATTGGCAGTAATTTGTAGCTCCTGAATAGTCTTCAGAAATATTTGCCAAGGTTTTCTAGATAGCCCATGGTTTGTGATTTCCTTCATAAAATGGGATTAAAGCATAAATGAGTATTCTTCTTTTGTTAAAGAAGGAAAAGGAGGAGGGGGAGGAGAAGAAGGAGGAAGAGGAAATAGCCATTATAAACTTATTTTAAATTGGATTCTTTTTGTGGTGCTGGGGATTGAACCCAGGGGCATTCTACCTCTGAGCTACACCCCCAGTCCTATTTTTTTTATTCTTTATTTTGAAACAGGGTCTCACTAAGTTGCAGAGGGCCTCGCTAAGTAGCTGAGGCTGGCTGCGAAGCCGAATCCTTCAGTCTCAGTCTCCCAAGTACTGGGATTACAAGCATGCGCCACCACGCCCAGCTGGATTCTATATTATTCTTAGCCAAGTGATCTGTTTATTTCCACCTGCCTGGAAGCATGAGTATTTAGAATTTAAAATGCTTATGTAGGCCTGGGATATTTTACACATAATAAATATCAGGTATATATGGGAATTAATGTAAAACATCCTTAACTTTATTAACACTGTTTCTCTTCACTTCACTTGAAACCTTTGGAAAGGGATGCAGTTTTATTTCTAATCATGGTTCTTCTAGAAGTCCCCATGAAAATTAAGACCAGAGGATTCACATAGCCTGACATGAAAACAAGAATTTATTCAAATAATCCCAAATTTTAGAAACTAAACTCAGTTTAACAGAGAAACTCATGGAGCCTCTTTTAAGAAGCTGAGGTCAGTCAAATACACATTTTAACTAATAAGAGGAATAGCTTTCATAGTCCATGATTTACATAGTTGATGGCACTAACCCGGCAAAATAATTTATTTTTAGGTCAAATATAATGTATGTATAACTTATTTGGCTGTCATTTTATTTTATAAGTAGAAAGTGAGATTACAATTAATGGTATCTGTATGTTAATTTTCCTACAAAGTTATCTCGCACTAATGGCATTACCCCCTCATTTTTTATCTGTCTTTCTCCAGATGGTCAAATTAGTTCAGAAAAAAGTATCAGTTGTTTGCAGTGAAAATGATAAGCACCTGGAACACATTATCCTAAAAGAGAAAAATGTTAAATATTTACATGTCATATACTTAAAAAAATGTATCTGGCTAAATTAGATGAAGACACAGTTTACAGATAATGGTGTGCTTTAATATTAACACTTATTTATGGGAAAAAGTAAGAGTTTTCGAATTTTTGACAAATGTAAAATGATTCATGTCACATATTTATACTCTTTTATTCCAGGAAGGGGGAGAGAGGTACTAGAATTGAACTCAGAGGTGTTCTACCTCCAAGCTATACCCTAACTCTTTTGTTATTTTTTGTTTTTTTGAAATAGAATTTTGATAGATTACTGAGAATCTCGCTACATTGCCGAGGCTGGCCTTAAATCTGTGCTCCTCCTGTCTTAGTCTCCCAAGTACAGGGATTACAGGTTTATGCCATCATGCCTGTTTTTTCCTGCTTCTTACACTCTTTTTTTAAGGCTCTTTGGAAATTTCAAAGTGTAAGATACATGTCTCATGGTTTCACTTCTACTTTTTCCTCCTCCCCAAATGTGCAACTATTTGTAAGACTTCTCACAAATTCTATGGCTACTTTAATAATTTCAAAATGACAGTTTAATGCAACCTCTGCTAATCTATAAGACAGATTTATAGGACCTAATTTTTTTTTTACTCAAGGTGGCACTTACAACTCTTACTCCCAAAGGGGCTAAAACAGTCATGAAAGTTTAATATCCCAACTAAAAAGAAGACATATTGAGAATTACTACTTATGGAAAACCTATATTAAGAAATTTCTGTAAACGGCCACTCTTCTGGATAGAATGCCTTAAACTATGGATAATCAATGTTTTGAAAGTTTAATCCTGAAATAGAAAGTACATTTTAAGAGAGAACATGTATGATAAATCAAAAGAAAGTTAATATTGTACTGTATTGAGCTGGGTGGTAGTGTCTCAGTGATAAAGTGCTTGCCTCATATGTGGGAGGTGCTAGATTCCATCCCAGAACAACAACAGCAACAACAAAAAATAAATAAAAATGTCTGCATTCTCATCTCAACAGAAAAAACTAGTGGTTCTAAATATAATGATGTGTGTATTCTTTTTTTTTTTTTTTTTTTTTTGTGGTACTCGGGATTGAACCCAGGAGTATTCTACCTCTAAGCTACACCCTAAGCCCTACTGAGACCTCATGCTAAGTTTTTGAGGCTAGCCTTAAACCTATGATCCTTTCGTTTCAGCCTCCCAAGCACTGGGATTACAAACATGCACCACCACGTCCAGCTCATCTTCTTTTTTTAATGAATTAATTACTTAATTAATTTTTAGTGGTGCATTATAATCATACATATTTGTTAGGTACAAGCTAGTAAAGGCATACATGCACACATTTCATTTGCTTTTTTCTTGAAGCTTCCAGGCTCTGTTTTAAGTACTTTTATATATATTAATTGCTATCATCTCTCCCTACAAACCTATTACATATTAATTAACATAATATTTATTTATTTATTATTTATTTTGAGTACTCTGGATTGAACCTAGGGGCATTCTACCTCCAGGGTACACCATCAGCACCCTCAGACCTTTTTTATTTTTCATTTTGAAACAGGGTCTTGCTAAATTGCTAAAGCTGCCCTTGAACCAATCGTCCTCCTGCTTCAGCTTCCCAAGTACTGAGATTAGAGGTGCCGGGCCACCAAGCACAGCTTTATCTATTTCACTGATGATGCAACCCAACCAGTGTGACGTCAGATAACTCTCCAACATTCAAATTTTAAGTTTCAAGCAACTTGCCTAAAGCTTGTGAGTGGCTGAGTGGAGATTGAAGACCTAATAGTCAAACCATACTCTCAGGTCTTTTAGCCTTTTACATGTTCTTTTTTTATAGTAGCTAAGTTTTATGAGCTAGGTATTTTATGAGGATTTCCTGTGAAGCTGTAGCATGGCCTTATAGAGTAAACCTCAGCCTTACCATTATTTTACAAGTGAATAAACTGAACTTAAGCAAAGTTAGCAGTTTGCCGAAATGTGGAAAGGCAGTGTCAGAGTAAGCTCAAAAACGCGACTCCAAATTGCTGTTTCTGTGCTGCTCTACACATTCTCTTTCCATAGACAAATGACTTTATTCATATTCTGCCCTACTTTAGAAGGGCTTGAAATGGCTATCAAAACACGTTGTATGTTATAAAAGAATAAGGTTTGTGTAATTGCTATGATTTTAAATGTGGACATTGTATGGCGTGGTGAATTGACTAGTGGAACCAGAAAATGTGGGTTAGAGGCAAAACTCTGTCACTGCTTAATCCCAATTGCCTGTAAACTGATAGTCGTGACAGCCGCCCTGTCAAGAGTCACGATCAGTTGGCCAGAACTAGCTGCATGGCCTCCGCTTGATTGTGAAGATGAAAGGGAGATTTCCGTGTGCCCAGCGAGGAGCAGAGGCCTGCATATGATGAATTCTAGTGATTTCTATGATTCTTCATCTCTAATATAAAGAAAAGGATACATATCTCTTTGCTCATTATGTGAATTTAATGTCTGTATGGATCAGTGCACATTCCATAGAGCAAATGTCCACAAATACTAGTCAATATTACTAGTAAAATATACCTAGTAAAATGAAGGAATACTTGGAAAATCTAACTAGCTATTATATTTGGCATTGGAATTTATTTCTTTTTAAATTTCTTGGCATGATTTAGTGACACTAATCTATAAGTAACCATACAAATTACATTTATTTGGTGTTTTGTTTGATCCAGACACCAGATCCTAATTCCTTTAATTACGGCACCAACCCTGTAGGATAAGCATTATTTATTAGACCTATTTAAAGTGTAGGGGTATTATAAATTGGATCATTTGCTTGGGTAAATATGAATAAATCTATAAAAGGAGGAAATGAAAGGGACTTAAGATAATTGAGGAGGTGACCAGTAGGATGGTGAAAGGGGATAAGGGGAGAGAAGGAAAGGGGAGAAGGACGACCTGATGAAAGAAACAATTCAAATTTCTGCTGTGCCCATGTATGAAGGTATCCATACCAGTCTCACTGTTATGTATGGGGAGGGCTGCAGAGTGGGGTGGGACCTGAAGGGAAACACTCTGAAAATGTGTGCATATTTGTATGACTTTGAACCTCACTAAGATGTTTAATGACAATGCACCAACAAATGTATAAAATCAGAATTTTGGCAGCATACTTCAAAAACTTCTATAAGAATATTGAAGCTCATTTTTTGTATTTTATACTGTTATTGGTGCATTGTAATTATGCATCATATTGAGGTATAGAATGACAGGAATACACATACACACAACACTTGGTGCATTCAGTAAGCCTATTTTAAAGACTTGAGAAAATGACATACAATGGGCACCTATTACATGACAGACACACTGCTCTTGCTTTAAATTTGTGTTGCATGTAACTATCACATAAATCCTCTAGGATGAGTATATTAAGCTACATTTGACAAACAAGAAATGCAAAACATGGGAACTCTAATCTCCAGTATGTGTTTATTTATGTTCTTAAAGATCAATAAGGTAATTGATTATTACAAATATATTAAAAACAAATCCCCCAAAGATGCCTTTGAATGACTTTAACATGAATGCAATGAGATGTATAGGCTGATAAAATATTTTCATTTTTTACCTGCAAATTTTTATTGTGTCGCTTTGAATTATCTTTTGCTACGTACTAATTGATCTTAATTTTGTTAGCTAAGATTTTTATTGAAATATACAGGAGTTAAATAAAAGATATTATATAGTAAAAGCTGGCATGGTGACATACACCTGTAATTCCAGTACTTGGAATTACTTGGGATCCTTGGGAGGATCACAGGTTCAAGGCCAGCCTTAGCAACTTAAAGAGACCCTGTTTCAAAATAGAAAATAGGGCTGGGGGTATAGCTCAGAGGTAGAGCATCCCTGGATTCAATCCTGAGTGCCACAAACAAAAAAGATATTACATAGCACAAAGTTAGACAAAATTATTATACACAATTGAGCAGAGAAAATAATGACTATCCAGAAATACTCTTTCAAGTGTCCTTGCCTCAGAAGGGATGACATGTGCATGTATATTGTGTATAGCTAATGTAAGATGTGCTCTTTGAAGTGTTCATTGACTTGGTCATTGATACAAGTTTCATAAAATCATTATAATTAATGAAATGTTTTTAAGACAGGAGTGAAAACTGATATCATTTCATATAAAATGTGTACTATAATGAATGACAACATTTTCTTTCATCATATTCACCTCACTGCCAGCTATTAGGCTTCAAGCAACACTGAAAAGAAGAACTACAGAAAACTCATAATGTCTTTTATTTATGTCTTCACACCACTTTAAATTTCTGGATCTTTGTTGCTTTGCTTGATCTGAACAATCTGTGATATGGCCCAATATATTTCATTCATCATCAAAAATAAATAAATTCAGTCAATTTTGTCTTAATTTCCAAAGGAAAAATGGAACTAATCATATGTGTACATCCATTCATGTGTGTGTATCAATCAAAACAAACACGCTACCAATGATGGTTACTTTTGGTTTGGTTTGGTTCTACATTTCTCCCCCATGTTATTCAAGAAGTGGTCTGTGCACAGGGTCCTGAATGACATATTGCATATTGCTGAGATATCATTTATTTTATATGAAGCAATTCATGAAAATGCTTTTTAAGAAGCATATGCTTATTTATGCAATTCTCTAAATGCACTCTAAATAAACTGCCAATAAGATAAATGCTTATGAGTTATTTTTCACATCATCTTTAGATTCATATTAAAAATTGCATAAAATGCACACAGATAATCAAGCACTCTAGTAGTTCTTTTACTAACTAATTGGGATATGAGTAATGGATCTGATTTTATCCAATTAAATGATTGGCAGAAACACAGTTTGCCTTAGGCCACGTATCATTTGTATCAATATTAAAATGATCTTATATTTATTTTAAACTTAGCTTATTTCTCCAAAGGCACTGTACAGCATATTCAAATGGCTGTGCAGAGAATACACAATAAGAAAGGATTCATAGATTTATATACCAGATTTGTGATATATCAAGAGTATTTGATGTTTTATTTATATATTTCTATTCGTTTCCTCCAGTGTCTAATTTTTAATTTGCTATGATTCAGAATATGTCTTTCCAAAACAACACTAGAGAAATGAGCCTTGAATGTAATCCTTAGCATGATTTCATGCCTATAGACCAGAATTCAACTTGAAGAACAAAACATTGGGGTAGTTAAATTATTTTTCATCAAAAATACCCCTTTAAGAGTTTGGATTTGTATCATGGACATTTAGTGGGGTTCAAAATACCTTCTTTATTAAAGTTAAATCTATAAAATATCTGTTTGATTTATTCCAGTAGAGAAAACAGTTACATTGTGTTATGGATTGGGAATAAATTTATTGCTTACTATTTATAACACTAGATTATTAATTTTATGATCATTTTGTTACTGATTAATCTCTAATTCTTAGGATAGGGAATGATTTACTATAGATACAAAATATTTATATTTTTGTAATAAATATAGAAATATAATTATATTGAGTCAAATTATCCAAGATGAATTAAAGAAGATCAAGAGATTGAATATGTTTCACAAATAAAAGTGTTATGCACATACATACAATATATATTACAAACAAATAACTCATGTAAGTTTATTAGTGTTTATTGATGTTTTCAGTTTAATAGTTGCTGTCGAATAAGTTGTTTTCTTGGGAGTCTAAAAAGAAACACTTTAAAAGTAACTTAATTTTAAGGCCATTATATTTGTTATTTTAAGTTTGTTTGCTGAATTTCCATATAGATTAGTTTTTAGGTCCTTTCTCAACCACAAGTTGTATTTTGTGATTCTCATGCATTTGTTAAATAGAAAAAGCTAACTGATTACACTTCAAAAATGCAATTGCTATAGAAATTTGACTAAATATGTTAAGTATGATACCACAAACATAGGTTTAAAAATTTTACCCCTTTAACAAAGAAAATTATCTACTTTGCAATACTATAACAAACAAAACAAATTAAGACAAATCACCAAAAATCATTTTTAACATACCTTGAAAAACAATATTCAAGAAACCAATAGCTCTGCTTATGAAACTTAAGAAAAGTTTCCAAGCTTGTTTGTGATGTATTATTTTTAAAAATAATCAAAGAACAAAATTAAGAATCCTCCATGTTACTATATATTCCCCAGAAAAAAATAATGAACAGCTTACTTTGGTTACAAGATTCTTTATTTTGTAAACTATACATCAACAGTAAAAAATGAAAATGCATTATACTTTAAATATTATGCAAGGTCACCATTAAAGTTTTTATTTAATGTGTATAAATTAAAGAGAAAGAATCCACCAATTTTGCTTTCGATGAATAGTGTACCAGGAAACCAGTTAACCCACTCTTGAAATTAAAGGTAGATACCAATGTGTAACAATCAACAGGTTTTTCCATTTTGATTACGGGCACAAAACCATTGGTCTGATATCTTAAAAGTAATGGTGTGCCAAAATGTGTACACAATTAACATGCTAACTTAAATAGAGTGATTAAAGTAATTTTTTGCTACAGTTAAATCTTAGATGCCACTCTATACAATAATTATAAACAAGTCCACATGGTAATTACATAATAATAGAAAAAAAGAAAGAAACCTATTCCATTTTCTTCATTCCAGCAGCAGTACCTTTACTGGTATTAATTTTTTAATTAGGTGTGCTTAAATATTGCCTAATATCCTATATCGGTATGCATGCTAAACCTTTCTATTTCTATTTTTGCAAGGCACCATACAATACGTTCTCTATGCTTCAGCACTACTAACAAAAAAGGCATAATTAAATGCAAATTTTTATATAAAATAAAAATAAAAATGTTTAAATTTGACCTTGGGGCAAATGAAAGGTTTTAAGTAAAAATATGGTTGAAATGAATCTTTCCCTTTGTCTTCCTAATTGAAGTTCTGTACCCTAAATTGCTGGTCAGAAAGATAGATAAATCTAGAAATCATGCTGTCTACAAATACATAAAAAGAAAATCTTTATGAAACTGCCATTCAAATTAAATAAAAATTAGAAAGGACAAATAAGATTTTAACTTTCAGAATCCATAGTTTTCCATTCTTGCCATTGTGTAAAAAATCATATCCAGCATAAGTTCATAATTAAAAACATCACTATTAATGTAAATACATTAATAAAGATTCTACACTGGCCACTTTATCTTACCATGTGGTATCTCTCCTACCCTGACTTACTCTAAATTTGGGAAGATGCTACTTTGGAATTGCAATTACGGTCATGCATGATTTTATAAAAATCCTTGGGGGTCCATATTACTAATAAATTATTGTAAATTTAATTCAGAATATCTCTCAGAAAAACAATACATATGATCCCAAGCAGTCATTCATTGTTATATTGTTTGTGGAACATTTACAAAGATTTTTCTTAAGAAAAATGTATTATAGTAGCTCTTCACAACTTTCTTTTGTCTGGCTATACTCCATATGTGTTTTCTTTTTTTTTTTTTCTCTAAGGCATATAAAAACTGAAAGTAAATGATTCTTATTTAAACATAAAGTTCTATGACTCTACCTGCAATATTTGAAATAATTATACAAAATATATGTGAGGCTTAGAATCATTTCATTTGGGGGAAAGTAGGTAATTCTCAATAGGCTATTACTTTGTAAATATTAGAAATTGGAATTTATTGACCTCATCTGACATCAATCAAATATACCCATCGTGGTCATCACCACCATCATCATCATCTCCTTCATCTTCATCATCATCCTCAATTTCATCTTTATCATTCATAATATCATCCTCATCATCTTCGTCATCAGTCCATTCATGGAAATCTCCACTTGCAAAGTCTCCAGAGATCTCAAAATCTATAGCTTAAAAGAAGTAAATATTACATTTATTTGGCTAAGTAGAAGGATGATTTCTGAGAGACATAAAGTATAAATAATTCAGAAAATTAATAAAATTTTAATCCGTTCTTCAATTTATTTAATAAGATATGAAAACATACACTCTGGGAAATTGTCACATGTTAAAAAATCTATCATTTATTAAAATTTAGGTGATCAAAGCAGAATTACTATTGTGGTGTGCTATGTAAGATTTCCAGTCCAGTAATATTGCTCTTAAGATTTCCAGTCCAGTAATATTGCTCTTGTCCCAGTTTTTATAGATGTTCATGTCAGATTTTAACTCATAGAAAGCCTTTGAAATTTATTATACAACTGTAGTAGGCAGTAGACCATTTACTTCATAATACCTGGAACCTATAGATGTGTTACTATATATAGGGAATGAACTTTGCACATGTGACTAGGTACTTATGTCTTGAGATCGAGAGATTATTGTGGATTATCCATGTGGGCCTAACTTGCTTCTTGGGTTCTTAAAAATCAAAGAACCTTTCCCAGAAAAAGTCAGAAGGAAATATGACTACAGAATGGCCAAAGAGATGCAAAGTTGTTTGTTTGATGTTGGAGGAAAGGATCCATGGGCCTAGGACTATGAGTAGCACTCCTGGAGGTAGAAAAGACAAATAAATTGATTTTCCCCAAGAGTACCTCCAGAAAGGAGTACTTCCCCATAGACATTTTGATATTGAGCTAAGCTGGACTTGTGCTTGACTTGTCACATAAGAATTGCAAGATAATAAATTTGTGTTAGTCAGGCCCCTAAATTAGGGGGAATTTGTTATCACAGCAATAGGAAGCTATATTGTTAGTCAATATTAAAAAATTGTTTAAAAGTAGATATTGGTATTTCTGGGGAAAATAATGTACATATACATCTCAGCATGTGTTTACTTTTCAATCCTTCAAATGCTAGTGTGTCTTCATTTTTTACTTTTCCTATTTCTTCTTATAATTCTTCAATAGTTAATTACAACAAATCCTATGAAAGTAACTCAATGGTTATAAATTGGTTGATATAACAACACACTGAAATTCCCCTCTGTGAATAAAATGTTTTTTTTTTATTTTCCAGCTTCCTGTATTTTTTAAATTGCCACATGCTAAGAAAACTCAGAAGTTCATGTTTCTAAAATAGTTTCTTTGTCCACTTTTTTTCTGGGAGTACTAGGGAATTGAACCCAGGGGCATTCTATCTCTAAGCTACACCCTCACCGCTTTTTATTATTCATTTTGAAGTAAGATCTTGCTAAATTGCTAAGGCTGGCCTTGAACTTGAGATCCTCCTTTCTTTGTTCACTTATTGTTCATATCTTCAGATAATTTTCATTTACAACATAAAAGAATTAAAATTCTTTATTCATCACTAGCGTCACAAATAACTGAAGTAATTCATAGCATAAATACTTTAAACTACACATTACAAAGACATGTTCTCTACATTGTCAATTTATGCAAGGTAACTATTGAACACTACTTCTTCCTACTTAAATCTAATCACATTACCAGGTCAGAAAACCAAAACCAAACTATTAATATGTTATGGAATAAATAAATGCAGAAAAGGAATTTAAGGATTAAGTGAGATTACTTTTAGTGTTTATCTTGTTCTACATAATCTTTGTCAATCAGTCTAAAATTGCATGAAGGAGTCATCTAAACGTTTTCTAAAATGCAAGATCATGTATTTTATTTCCATTTTTGATCATTTGTATTAGTCAAAGCATAATCCATTAGGTTTTGTTACATTGTGTATGCAGCTAAGTAGCTTTTGTAGTTAAAACTCTCCACAGTACAAACAAAAATACCGATTTGCATTTTGTAATTTGGAAATATACTTTCTGAAGCATGAAAGATACCACATTTGAAACTGAAAATGTTTATACGTGATACTCAACTCAATTATTACCCTTTATTTGAGTACACTTATAAAAATGTAAATACAATTCAAATTTTGTTTTTATTTTGAAACAGGGTCTTGCTACATTGATGAGAATTTCACTGCTTGCTGAGACCATCCTTGAACCTGTGAGCCTCCTGTCTCAGCCTCCCAAGTACTGGGATTTCAGGTGTGCTCCACCACTACCCATACCCTTTTTAGTATGCTAGGAGTAAGTCTTCTTGCCACTCCTTTTACCCCTGTTTATCCTATAATCTGCATAGGAGAGGTTAGAATTAAATTTGCTTGAACAAATTAATGAGGCTCTGAAGTACTTATCTTATGCTTGGAAAATTGTTAGAGAACTAACTTTTCTCCTTACCACAATCTGCAACACCATTTATTCTGCTTCCTATGACTTCGTTGCCATATCTGTCAACACACCAGCACTGGCCAGCACTGCCGTGGCATTGTGTTGGCTTGTAGTAGCCATCTTCATCACACACTGGGATGTACTGTCCTGTGAAATACAGTCACACACAAACACACTTATGAATGCTGTGAATGAGTCGTGCTCCTTTAAATAGGTACCCATCATGCATTAGTGTTCTTATGATGTACACAAGTGAAGTGCCCACCATATGCCAGGCTGTGTACCAGTGGCACCTGTGGAAGACAACAGGTAAGGTTTCTGCTGTCATGGAACTATAGTTGCCATAAAGAATCATTTACATTTCATGGACTCATTTTCTGAGTTTAAGAAAATTACTACCTTAACATTTCTCACTCTGAAAAGGGTAGTGTTTTCACAGGTACAGTACATAGTCAAAAGCTGATTAATGTGATGCTGATATTAAATCATCTGGATCATTTTAGCATGGCACACAAGACCCTTCACCGTCTTATCATCTACAACGCCCTATTTTCAGTCCTTCAAATTTTCATTCATATATTTCAAGATCTTCCTATATTCAGCTGTTACCTCAAAATGCTGCTTTATCTAAGGACTGCTTTTTATTAATCTCAAATTTGAATCCCCTCTCCTTTCCTCCCCCTTTTATTTTAATGTGTGACTTAACTATGACCCTCAGTATGAAGGCTTCTCATAAGCTGTAAAAGATGTGATACATGTCTTCCTTCATATGTGTGTGTGCATGTGTGTGAATGTACATGTGTTTTTGTCTATAGACTACCACTTTCATTAAAATACTTGTGATACTTTCATTAAATACTTGTGATACTTTCATGAAATACTTGTGATACTCTCTGTGGTTTTAAATATTTAGGTTCTCTTGGCTTCCACTGCTGTATAAACATCTTTTAATCCCACAGTCTACTGAGAATACAGTTTAGTGGTAATAGTGGGAAAGATAAATATTTACTCTTATGTCTATAATATCTAACATAGTATATGATACATTGCTAATGATTAATGCTTAAGTGGTAATTTATAAGAGCAGTAACATCCTTTGATAAATACTCCAACATTAGAATGTAAGTTCTAGGAGATTAGAAAAAATTCTTAACTTTCCTCATCATTTTTTCCTATGACTAGAAATATCATAGTTATTCATTGAAATAAAAATAATAGAATAAATAAAGAAAATATAATAGCCATTTAGTATTGCAATCATGTGGTATAATTTTGATCTCTCAAAAAAGTTTAAAATTTGTGATAAATAGATGATAAATTTAATTTAAAATTATAATTTATTTGAAAGATTTGTTTTACTAATATTTCAGTGAGGTAGACAGAATATAACCAGAATGGAAAACTTGTGAACATCGTCTATGGATTTAAGGCCACCAAAAATAAGGAAAAAAAATCAACTTTCCAATATCTACATCTTTCAAATATTATGGTTAGATATGTTAAAATTTATTTTTTATTCACTTTGAAAGTGAAAGAATGCTATTAAAATTATGCCAAAACTAAACCTGCAAATTATAACATATGGCACCCTACTCCTCTATCATAGCTGATCATTTTCTTTTTTATGTCCTTTTAATTTTCATTTTTAATTTATTTTAATATTTTTATAGTCTCACATCATAATGAAGTTAATAGTGTTAGTGACATACATGCACACAGCACTCGGCCAGTTTATCCTGGGCCCCCTCCCCATAGAAGATATTTAGGTTGGCACTGGTATTCTCACATATATACATTATGTCAGTGGAATTTTTTTCTTCATTACTTCTGTCTTTTCCCACTTCCCCAAGACCACTTTTTTTTGTCTCCACTGGAGTTTCTCTTCCATTATCTAAAGACCCTCTTAGATCCTAATTTCTCTCCAGCTTTCGTGAGAGAAAATAAATATTTATTTATCCCATCCAAAACAAAATAAATATTTAGGGCATTCAGTACTTCCTAGTACTGATTTTCATGTATATTGTGAAAGAAGAATAAAGGTCACTCCTCCCAAATGGCCACAAAGTGTGTGTGTGTGTGTGTGTGTGTGTGTGTGTGTGTGTGTGTGTGTGTGTGTTTGTGTGTAGCTTTAAATAAGCAAACTCTGTATTTTATTAGATTCTGTTACTAACAGATTTTGGTCAAGTCTGAAATATTTTCCAGTTGAATTAAAGTGACTATTCTCATTGTAGGCAGAAAAACTCGGATTTGTGGAGACAAACATTTCATCGTGTATTATATTCATTTGTGGTCTGTAATATCACATGCATCTTGTAACAAAGTTAAGGCAAAGATGACATATTGTAGTGTTTCTCATCAGTCATTTTTTTACACTTAGGAAGGTTTTATTACAGACCATTACACTTTTTATTTTGTACAATAGGAACTGAATAAAGATTTTCAAGTAATATGTAAAATCTTCTCATCTACACATACTATATTATAATTATAAAGAGCAGCACATCAAAATATGATACAGATTAATCAAACCCAGAGACATTACAAAATTATATGCTATTAAATAGACAATAGTTTTAATCTGCATGAAAATAAACACTACATATATGGTGTACTGCTTTAGATACTAAAAGAAAGAAAGAAGACCTAGGGCAAAACTGGTGAAATTGAAATAAAATATGACCTTTAGTTAAAAGAATTACAGCAATATTAATTTTTTAGATTTTACAAATGTGCTATGATTATTTGGTTCATGCAAGATGTTACCTTTATGAAGAGCTAGGTGAAGGATATAAGGAAATTATGTATCATTTTTATAATTTTTAATAATTTGAAATTATTCTTAAATAGTTTATTTAAAATTTTTGTATTTATAAAAACAAGTAATAACCAAATGTAATAGTTTTTTGAACTGCTGGTTGCCTAACATTCAAATATTTCAAGGATTTGGTAGATATCTATCCATTCACACATGCATTTACTTGCTAAAAGTAAGGTAATTAGAAATAATATTAAAACAGCTAAAATCTGCCCAAATTTGTCTGAGGTACCTGGAGCATTTTTTACCACATCTATACAAACACTTGCTTTGAATATTTCACATGGAGGCACATACATACACGCACGTGCGCGCACACACACACACACAAAAGCATAAATTCTTAAGTTGTTAACCACAGAATTAGAAGTTTCTGCTGATGTTTTAACTTCAGCATTGTTTAAATCTTTTCTTACTTAATAACTTTCAAAATGAACATTATATTAGGGTAATAAAACAGACTTAATATCTTTCAATAGGTGAGGTAGTAAAAGTAAGTTTAATGGCTTCCAAAAAGTTCATAAATTTGGTTGCTGAAATTTAGTGCAGTCTATCTTTGTTGGATTAATATTGATTTTATGTTGCTGTTTCCCTGAGGTTATTTATGTAAGCAATAAAGCCTTCAGAAGAGTGAGCTATGACTCACCTAGGAGCTTCTTCACCCCCTGTCGCTTCTGAATACTGCTGAGCTCTGTCTGGCAAGGTGGGTCTGCAATGACATTCAAAACATGACTTCAAGGATTATATTTAAGCAAAGGATGTGTAATTTTATGTTGTCAAACTTCAGTTGTTCTTTACATGTCTTTAGAAGACACATATTACGTACATAATTATATACATACAATATTATTAGGTGTATCACTCATAATACTTATGAAGTCCCATCCTTATTAATAAAGTGTGTTTATATATGTCTGTTGATACATTTAGGGAGAGAGTTATTATTAATGGTAGGCATCTTGGTTTTTCTCAGAATGACCAAATTGGAAAAAGAAAACGATGAGAAATAATGATGAGAAATATTTCTTTCTTTTAAAAAGTCAATTAGCTCAGAAATATAAATCCAACTGAATGCTGCCCAAACAATTAATTGATTCTTCCCTCACTAAAAATAGATTCTAAGATATAAAACAAAAATTTTGCATTACAAGGTAATCTATGAAAATGGTAATATTTCTTTCAAGTTGTATCAGAGGTACTATGAACTTTAATCTTGTCTAATGTTAATGATGTACATTGTTCTGAGTTTCACTCTGATGTTTTGAATATATATATATAACTTAGAAACAGGACATAAATACAATAATTTCTCATAAACTATTATTTTAAAAATAAATGTAGAACATTTTAAATAGTTTGGAACTTTTTCTTTTTTAGTACTGGGAATTGCACCCAGGGGCGTTCTAAGAAAAACCCCCAACCCTATTTTATTGCTATTATTTTAAAATTTTGAAACAGGGTATTGCTAAGTTGCAAAAGCTGGCTTTGAACGTGTGGTCTTCCTGTCTTAGACTCCAAGTACTGGGATTATAGGATGTGTCACTATATCCAGCTTGAAACAGAAATTTGAAATCTTACTGCCTTCTAAATGTTACCTCTTTTCTAAGATAAAAGCTTCTAGTTGAAGTTTTAATACTGTGTTAAAAACAGTTATTCTATGTGCTATGGGCTAGTTTTTGCAAAGTGGAAGAGATACAGCTTACATGCTCATTACCTGAATATCCAGCATATTAAAGTCTACTTTCTCATTAGTAACCTCACCAAATGAGTCTATCACTCCTCCAAATTCTGTATAGAGAATATTTTAGAATTTCATGAGAAATAATTACCAATTAAGCTGTCCAATTACATATAATTTTTTATTTAAATTCTTGTTCTTACTATTTATAAGCCAGATTTCTGATCCTGAACTTTTTGAACTTTGTCTTTATTTATAACTATTTATATATTAATTAATTTATTACTCTATTAAGTATAATTTAAATATGTTTGTATAACTACTTTTAATTTCCTCATCCCTTTCCCTTTCCTCTCCAGACTCTGGTAACCACCATTCTACTTACTGCCAACTTCTATAAGATCAACTTTTTTTTTTTTTTGTGGTACTGGGAATTGAACCCAGGGGCATTCTATCTCCAACCTTCACCCCCAGCCCTATTTTTTATTCTTCATTTGAAACAGGTTCTCACTAAGTTGTGGAGGGACTTATTAAGTAGCTGAGGCTGGCCGCAAAGGATCCTTTTGTCTCAGTCTCCCAAGTATTGGGATTACAAGTATACATGACTCTGCCCGGCAGAATTCAACTTTTTAGATTCTACATATGGTTTTTAAATTATCATATATAAACATCAAAAACATGGTACTACAACACACGAGAAAACTACAATAGAAATTGTCATTGTATTAAAAGACTATAAGACTACATTGAATATAGCAAATCTATTCTTTTAATCTTCATTTAAAGTGAATTATAGTTAAGCTTCTATACTCAGGTAACCCTGATGTTGACTAAACAGTTCAGAAACTCATGAATAATAATTTTATCCTTAATTACTAAGGTATTGCCAAATATAAAAAAGTTGAGATAGTAAAATCCCTATATAATGTGTTCATATTTCTATGTAAAATATGAGAATCATTGAGACAGTTTGAAGTAGCTTGTTCATTCCCTTAGATGTCAAAAATTATAAAAACAATTGACAGTAGCATGTACACCACATCAAACTAGCTTCTAGATATTTTTCAATGAGCATCAAAATTATACATAATACTATTTCCTTAGTTTTCCAAAACTTTACCATGATGTACATCTTCTAGATCTATTTCTCTATATGTCCTTAATATAAATTGCAATTCAATAGATTCTGTAAGTTTGATTCCAATTTTACATTTTGTTTGCATTTCTTAACAAACAAAGGTGTTATAGAACTAGTATCTTGCCTCACTTCTTGCAGAATATGAAAATACTTTCATTACTAGTAAACTATTACAAAGCTAAGCTATTTTGAAAAGGTTGAAAGACTAAGTCATTTCAAAATAAAATGAGTAAAAATAACTTTATGGTGAATGTTGTGGTTCATTCAGCCCATTTAATAAGATCACAAAATAGAACATTAAAACTCCGCAGGATAGTGATAAAAAACCCATTTATTTTACACCATGGGCAAAGCAGATAGCAAATTAATTTTAATGATTACTTTTAATATCTATGTTCTCACATCTCCGTATGCTTCTTGGTGGCTCATAACAGAAACTGTAATGAACGACATTAATTCAAGATATTAATTACTATTTTTCATTTTATTTAGCATGTTTGCATTTCTAGCAGAGTTATTTTTTTTTGCTCAACATGCTGCTTATTTGCTCTTTTATTAAACACTCAAATTAGAAAAAACTATCTACAGAAATGAATGAGGCATAGTGTACTATTTTTATCATAAAGGAATAGGTAAACTTTGAAGTGCAGGTCAATTATTTGCATCTTTTACCTTGCTGCCTCTGGAAGCAGTAGCACCATTCATTGTTAGATATCAAACTGTCCTTGTATGTGTCACAAGAATTGAAGAACGCCTTGGTGCACTGCTCATTCTTATCAAGGTAAATGCTCCCAAGCTCTGACTGATCTAGTAGGAGGTCATAGTTTGTGTCAAGTCTGTTGAACATCCAGCCCAGTGAGTCCTTGCAAATTGGCAAAATACTGGTATCAAACCCTAAAGGCAAAGACAGACAGAAATGATTAGCTAAATATGAAAGATGCCATCATCAGAAAACTATATACATCAGCAAAACAGGTAGTTAGGGAAGGGCCCTTCCCAGATAGAGAAGTAGGGCTCTAAATCTTGAGTAATTTTTCTCAAAGTAAAGTGCATATAATAATATTTATCTCTGGGGATAGTTGTGTGGATTAATTAACCAGGAAGCACCAGGTCATCAGGTACTAATTAGTCATTCATTCAATGACAATTACTATTGTAATTATACATTATTTACATTTTACTGTTCAACCTTTTTCTGAATAAGCAGTATATTACTATAAATGCCTTATTTTACATATACACATATTAATGAATAATTGTATCCTATTATAAAGAACTACAATTCACTTTAATTCAAAGAAATGAAAATATTATTTTCACAAAAGCATAACTAACAATCATAATTAATAATTGCATAGTAATAAGTCATAATTTCAATAATGTCCTGTATCTTGGTAGAACTGTAATTTTTATGGTACTTTCAAATCTGTTAACCAGAGAAAGGATAATCACTCTGTAATATTACACAGTTACACTGTTTTCAGCTTCCTTCTAGGAACTTTATACAATTCCAAATGTGTTGGAATGAGAGGCAGTAGTGTGCACTGGTTGGGGACGTATAGAGAAACAACAGGCTGGGTTTGTATTTAAGCTATGCATTATCACACATGGCTTACCCCGGGGAAGCCAAGGACTTCACTAAGACTCGTGTCCTAAAAAGCATCAGACACAGTGTCACTGTTTTACGATTTTTAAAAAATAACCCAGAATCTAAAAATGACATATGCCTCCAAGAGGAGATGGAATAGGACAAGACAGATACCAAATAACAGTTAAAGAAAATAGAACTAAATTTCTTAAGGAATTGCTAAAGGCTGAATGTGGGCTAGCATGGTTGTAACTAAACTCTGGAAGACACACATAAAAGAGGAACTCATCCCCATTGACTGACATAGAACTCAGGAAGTGCTCTCAAGGAAGACAGAGCAAGAAAAGAAGCCTATGGAAGCCACCTGAGAAACAGAAGTTGGTGGGGGAAAGTTTTGAAGCCCCACTTATGTCCCTCATCCTGTATCCTTTATAGATCAGAGCCTAAAATTCCAAGAGGAGAGTCAAATACTGTGTCACTCTGCAAAGACAGGTAAGGATTTGCTGTTTCCAGGTAAAAAGAAATACTTTAAAAAATGCAGTCCCTGCAAAAGACTCAGGAAAATATCCTGAGTACAGACCACCGAGGAATTCTACCATCAATAGAAGGGTAGGGTCCAGGAGGGAGGAGCAGAAGCAGGAGGGAGGGGAAGAAAAGTGAACATAGAACTGTGGGTCATCATCAAGTACTCTAAGAGGGATGTAATTAAAATGGAAGAAAGATAAGAAAAAAAAATGAGGTAGAATAGATATTTCAAAGATTAGTAGAGGGATCAAGATTAATAAATATATCAAGCTACAGAGACAAAAATCCTAGAGAACACCAAACAGGATAAATGCCAACCAACCAAACAAACAAATAAAAAATGAACAAAATCTGGACATATTACAGTGAAATTACTCAAACAATGATACAGAGAAACAATTTTAAAGTAGCCAGAGGCAAAAGTACATGTTCTTACAAAGGAATAAAGATAAGAAAATAGTAGTCTCAGCTAAAATCATTGAAAGTCAGAATACAATGAAATAACAGAAATAACATGTTGAAAGAAAAATAAACCTCTCAGCCCCCAATTCTTTTTTTTTTTTTTTTTCAGTACTGGGGATTGAACCCAGGGGCATTCTACCTCTGAGCTACACCCCCAGTCCTATTTTTTATTCTTTATTTTGAGACAGGGTCTCACTAAGTTGCAGAGGGACTCATTAACTAGCTGAGACTGGCGGGAACCTGCATCCTCCAGTCTCAGCCTCCCAAGTACTGGGATTACACATGTGTGCTACCACGCCCGGTCCCAATTCTTTACCCAGTGAAAATATATTCTAAAAAGGAAGGTAAGATACCTTTTAAGCAAACAAAAATGGGAGAGCATTAATTAAAACAGATGTAAACCATAAGAAATGTTAAACGAGCTTTTCAAATGGAATATATATGATAATAGATAGAAATATGGCTCTCTGTAAAAAAAAAAAAAAAGAAAAAAAACCTGAAGTGTTTTGAAAAGAGCAAAAGTGAAGACAGAAATCAATATTTTTATTTTAAATTACTTTAAAAGATAACAATGTCTAATCTCAAATTATTAGGAATGTACCATTTGTTTATAGAATATAAAAACAACATATTTTTCAAAGTACAAAACATGGGAGAAATTAGGAGTTGGAAGTCCTTATATGTAGAAGGGAAAATATTATTTCAAAGTAAATTAAATATAAATTATATTTATATGCTGTGGCAGAGACCGACAGTGCTCAAGGTCTACTTTTGCTGACTCACAGAAGCATAGAAGTTTGTTCCTACGGAGACAAAGATTACCATAACATGCGCTGACTACTGACTCAGGGCAAAAGCCCTGCTTTGCTTCAAGTTTCAGGAATCAAGAGGTTTATTCAGACTTTATCAGGCTGTTATAGTAATGAATTGCATGAATATTTGTTCCTTGAATTTTGTACCCTCAGATGATTAATTTTCACCGATGTAACCATTGTGAGAAAATATTAACTTTGAGGTATATTCTGGTGCTCAAAGAAGTATATAAGGACTGAGCTAAATAAACTCCCATGTGGCAGTATTTACTGTCAGCCCTCCTGAATCTATCCCTTGTCCTTCTCTTTCTTAAACAACTTTTGTCTTTGTTTTTCTCAAACCCCACTTTCTCCATCCAAGCTTGTCTGACTTAGCCAGCAGGCTCCGGCAATGCTGTCAATTCTTGGGTAATCATTATAAAACTAAAATCTGATAAAATAATAATCCCAAATATATATAAAATGAAATAATAAAAATATTTAATTGATCCAAAATAAAGCATTGTAAGAGGGAATACAGAAAGAAGAGGTTAAAAAATAGAAAACTATAAAGAAGACAGATTTTAATTAATCCATTAAATAATTAAATTGAACACAAATGATCTATCTATCTATCTACATATATATCAATTAAAAGTCAAGGAATAGCAATTTGGATTATCAAAGCAAGACTCAGATATATGTTGTCCTTGAGAAAGTTATTTTAAATAAAAAAGACAAATTGAAATTAAAAGATTGAAAAAAAATGTCTCATGTAAGCACTCATGAAAAGAAAGCTAGTCTATACATATTAATGAAAACTGTAACTAAGGAATAAGAAATATTACCAGGTAAAAAGGGATATCACATAATGATATAGTTCAATAAGAAGAAATAATGATTCTGAAGACACCAATAGTCAAAATACCTGAGGGGAAAAAAATCTAATAGAACTAACTGGAGGATTATGCAAACCTTCAATTACGTATGGGGATTTCAACACCCTTCTATTAGTATTAGATGAAATACCTATATAGAAAGACAGTAATGGTACAAAAGATATAAACTACATTATCAGTGATGAACAAATTTGATGTAATTTATACTGTCAGAAAAGCCCAATGAATAATAACAGAATATAAGTTCCTTTCAGGGGTACATGAAACAAATTCTGTGTCATATGACAGACCTTACCTAAATTAAAAATCATGCATATAGAAGAATGTGTGTATTATAGAAGTCACACATGTATTGTAGAAGGAAATATCAAAATCAGAGTAGAGATCAAGAAGACAGAGAAATAAGGAAAAATTACAGATAACTCAAAAAAAGAACCTAGAAAAATTAACGTAGATTAAATAATTGCAAAACTGGTATTTTAATTCTGAAAAAAACCATAATCTGTCATCAGAATCCTATCTCATATTAATAAATTATGTCAGGTTTAAGGATTTAATTGCCAAAATATGTACATTAGAAGGATACAGCGGTGAGTATCTTTGTGAGAAAGACTTTCTTAAGGGAATGCTTAAGAAAATGCTTTAAAGACAATAAGGAAAAGATATAGTAAAAAAGTACTTGCCAAACAAGAAAGTGTTATAAGGTTAAAATAAGTTGTGATAATAACTTACTGCATAAAGAATTTTATTACATACTGCATAAAGAATTTTATTACATTAAAATACGTTCATGTGAGTACATATATTTGTATGAAAATGAGGTATAATTAGAAACTATTTTACCTCATTATAGAAGTAATGATTAGAGTTGATGAAAGAATACAAACTCTCTTCATATACCTGCATATATGTTATTTTTAAATACTATATACAAATTATATAATTATATATGGATTATAAAAAATAAAAGAACACTATACAATGCTACATATATTCTTTCCTCTGGCCCTATGTTGAAAATAATTTAACACTCACTAATGTCAAAAGACTCATTATAAAATTAATTGCCATTTTACTGGCTAGCATATGGTTCAAGGAAAGCTATGGTGTATATACTCATTTGTCTGCACACTAAATAACCCCAGATAATTATGCTTTTGAGTTATTTTATTTGTTTTTTATTTATATTCTCTTCTTGGTTTTATCTATCATATGTCAATACTCCCAAGACACCTATTAAGCAAACATTCAAGGATTATATGTATTACTCAAATGGGATGGGAGTAAAATTCAATAAGAATAATGCTTACATTATTACTGACTAAATGTATATGAAATATATTATTGTAATGTAAAATTTATTTTATTTTTCTGTACAGATGCCTTTATGTGTTTTCTTAAGCTCTTCATAGTCTTTTTGTTTGTTTGTTTTTGGTGGGGGATTACTGCTTCAGTTCTTCACTGGGCTTAGATTCCTGGTTAAAAGTGCTCTGAACAACCTACATTGTTATATTTTGAAAGAAAGGTAGTCATTTTATTGAAAACATAATTAATAAAATTGACAATTTTTCACTCATCCAGTAAGAAGTAGTTTCTTAATGATTCTAAAGTTGTCAATGCTAGTCGTAATGTCCACTGTTCGGAATAACATACTTTCTATAGACTGGAGGCTGACCAAAAGTTTGGTTGCTGGCAGATCTAGTTTAGTAACTTTATAGCACACAATAATAAAGCATAACAATTTTATTACAATATATTATCTACCTTGTATCTTTATTTTATAGTTATATTTTTAATCTATATAGAATTAGATAATTTAGATAAATATAAGATATACTATTTCTACAAAATTAAAATGCCCACATATAACTGCATCAGGAGCTATGTGCATAAATGTTTCTGTCACACTAAACCTCAGTAAAATGTATGATTACAATGTGCTGTGTGCATGTTATGATGTGAGACTATAATGCATCAATAAATGTATAAAAAATCCTAAATACATATTACTTTAAAATGAGGTAGTTAAAAGAAAAAATACCAGATCATTAATAAAAAGAATGCTTATGAAAAATAAAAAATATATATCCACATATTAAGAAAAATACCTAACACTAAAGTGTATAATTAAACTCTATTTTAGAGGGTTATAGTGTCTACCTAATAAAAGAAGAAAATGCCAGATGTCTCAATAATTAGTACTACTGAAATAAGCAATGAGCTGGATCTTTCATTTTATTACTTGAAATAAGAACAGAAAATTTATCTACCAACTGTACAGATCTTTGCTTTTTAAAAGTTCTCTGCTCTACCTAGAAGGTTCCTAATTGCATTACAATGGGACATTATTTTTAAGCCATCTGATTCCAAATTCAATCTCCCTCTCAATGTGAAGACAGCATGACAGGAAGTGAACAGTATCTTAGTAAGAAATTAGAATGTCTTCACTTACCCTAGGGGATTAAGTAATTCCATAATTTTCTCTGACTAAGAAGAACGTTTGGTGTGTATGAAAGCAACAGTAAGACATTATCTTTATCCGCATCAGACTGTTAATCTAAGGATTTTGCATATGATGCTGATGTCCTGAAGCTTTCCAAATTGAAAAAGGGAAAACTAATATATCACTTCCAAAGAAGTAGATATTGTCTATTACATCTATATTTTTTAAAAACACTGGGCATATGATTTGTGCTATTTGATTTTTGCAGATTTAAAAGCAAATCAAGGAATATAAATTATAATAAGTAAGTATAATAGGCTTGTTGAACAAAGCCGCAAATAAGTATTTTCATGGAAGTGATAATATAATCAGAAATAAATAACTCTATTTCCTTCAATTTCTTGTCCTTAAATCCAATTGAAGATTTTAATATCTTAGTGGCTTTTTATGGTTATTCATTTGTTTTTCAGTTCACTTTAAAATCTGTCAAAACAAAATATATCCAAGAAGCCTAATTTTTTTTTTTTTATGAAAGGTAGACTTAAGTTGTAAAAAAAATGATGACAAACTATGCATTGTTAATTTCTTTAAAAATATATGACCTTCTCAATCTTTTTTGTCAACTCAAACCATTTGACTATGAAATATTTACATGATATAAGATTAAAATTAAAAAAAATATTGAGTAATGGCTTTGGTTATTCTTTATGGGATAAAATTTGATCAATTAAGCTGGGCATGGTGGCACAAGCCTGTAATCCCAGTACTGGAGAGGCTGAGACATGCGGATCCCCTATTCAAGGCCAGCCCCAGCAAGTAGCAAGACTCTCAGCAACCTAGGGAGGGAGATCCAGTTTAAAAACAAAAAATACAAAGGGCTATAGGTATAGCTCAGTGGTAGAACACCCCTAGGTTCAATCCCCAGTACTACACACACACACACACACACACACATATAAAATAGGTCAATTAAAATCTCAGATTATTATCATATTGTGTTGGAGAGTGACTTCTAAAATGACTGCTAAAATAAAAAATAATCTATTTCTGCCATATATTAATTTTGTAGCAGAGAACAACATGCTTAACTAATACAAAACATATAGCAATGTTACTTTGATGGCTAGTGTATGAGGCCCACAAGTTCTACTATTAGGGTACATTGCCTTTTTAAAAGGAAGCAAAGTACTTTCCCTGCAAGTTTCAAGTCTTGACCCTTGAACTCCAACCCTGCCACTGTTAGAATCTTGCCCTCCTGGAGGCTGCATGCCATTCAGCCTTCATGAGAAAGCAAGTGCAGCTGTTTCATCCTCTTTTCAAGCTAGTGTAATGTCTAGATAACAATTTGTGATGAGATTCAGTAACTTACTCATTGCACAAATTCTTAAAGAATCCATATGAAGTGCTAAGAGCTTTTCCACTAGCTGGGGATTGCAGAGTAGAACACTTCTGGCCCCCTAAAGCTTACATATTGTTTGGAAGAGAGAGAAAACAACACAGTACAGATTTTTATATCAGGTAGCAATATATGCAAGGAAGAAAAGAGCAGTATAAGAACGGGGTGATATTGAGTGAATGTAGTGGTGTTTTGTACGGCATGGAAGGGACCCTGCCATATGATGGTTATTTGAGCAAGAACGGATCAAGTAAGGGTACCCGGGTGCACAGTGTTCTAGTATAAGCAAACGTCCAGTGTGAAGCAGGTTCCTATACTGTGAGGAATTATATTAATCAGAAAGCCATATAATATCTCCTAAAATTCATGCAGAGTTCAGCAGGCAAACATTAGTTACAAAAATTACAAGAGTAATTTGTAGTAATGGCTTTTAACAAACTGGCTTACAAGAAAAAAAAGAAGTTAGACAGTATATTACGGGCTCTGCATTTACCTTAGCTATCATTCGTAACTATGTAGTTAGCATATAAATACTAAGGACAATATTGTGATGCTGGGTTTTTCGATAAGGAAAAAGGGAAATAAAGATGTGATAGCTTAATTTGTGTTTCTATTCATAACTAGGCAGTAAACTTAAACAAACAGATAAAAGGAATGTGCTGCTGATGGAAGGAAAAGAATTTGCAATATTAAAGTATCACAGACTGACAACAAACGTAGTGAAGTTTCAGATGACTTGTATTTGATGGTCTCTCAGGTGGTATTAGGTTGTTTTGCAGTTCTGAAATTGGTAATAGCCGAAGGTTCAACCTAACTTGTGCGTTCATGCTTAACAATGTTTGACAAAGCACCGACTCCTTTTTTGGTCAATATTTAGAGCCAGCTATTTTGGATTGTACCCACTGGCCTTTATTGCTCTATGTGCTGGGCTAGGAAATAGGAAATGTCACATATCTAAAGGTTTTGTGTGGGAAGAATGTCATTGGTATTTTGGTAGAAGTGATGTGGATGCCTGAATTTTTCAGATTATTTAAGGATATAAAGTAAGACAAAAGGACCTGTGCCAACATCCCTTCTCTGCTATTCTCTTGCATGCCAAAGGGTTTGCTGAGATTCACCTCTGGTTTTTTTTTTTTTTTTTTTTTTTTCGGTACTGGGGATTGAACTCAGGGGCATTCTACCTCTGAGCTACACCCCCAGCCCTATTTTTTATTCTTTATTTTGAAACAGGGTCTCACTAAATTGCAGAGTGCCTCACTAGATAGACTCCGGTCTCAGCCTCCCAAATGATGGGATTACAAGCATGAGCCATCACAGCTGGCTAAAGTTGATTTCGTAAAAGATTCACTAATAAATGCTGCTATCCTCTCCCATTCTCTTTTAGCCACCACGGCCAGCTCAGATTCACCTCTTGAAGTCATTCACTAACTTTTCACTGTATGGTAATTTACAAAACTAGTTCAAACAGTCATAAGCTTTGATAAATATTTCCCAAGAGCTGGATACAGTAGCGCATGCCTGTAATACCAATACTTGGAAGGCTGAGACAGGATGATTGCAAATTTGAGGCCTGTTGCAGCAATTTAAGGAGCAGCTCAGCAACTTAGTGATTCTCTTTTTCAGAATTTGAAATTAATTAATTAATACTAATTCATTAATAAAAAAGGCTGAGGGTGTACGTCAGAGGTAGAATGCCCCTGATTTCAAGCCTCAGTACCAAAAAAAAAAAGAAGCTACATTTTTTATTCATATTATTATAAAAAGGACACTTTATATTTCCAGAGATTAAGGTAAAATTAATAGTTTTAGTAAAATCATATTAATAACTTAAATGTCATTGGAGGTGCAGATTCATTAAAGGAGAAATATCTACCTGAAAGAGAGTATTATCATTAAACAATAAGTATTGGCCTTTAAGAATACTTCTTTGCAAAACCAGAAGAAAAGGCAGTTTAACTCTCTCGTCCATATTTGCTCCTAACATAACTGTCCTGATACTTAAACAAAAACAAGCACAAAATACTTTGTAAGTTATATCTAATAAAATATATTTGCATTAGAAAGAACAGATGATTTTCATCATTTTATTATTTTAATTACTATTTAAGAATATATAGCTCTCTTTCCTGAGGGTCAATAACAAAAATAAATTTCATAAAATTAAAATCAATACCGTTTAATTAAAAACTACAAACTTTTTCTCTATATACTGTTTTGCAAATCTACTGTCACAAATTTATATTGAATTTGAAGTTAGTCGGTTAGTATAGAGAAGGTATTCTGACTCCCCCAAATGCAGTCAGCTCCCATGCCATGATCCATTTCAGTGTGTAATCATTCTCTCAGTCAAATGGGTCTACAAAAAATGGGTACACGTTGGTATAGAGCTTTCTTTCTGAACTAGAGTAAGGGTGTGTGTTTATGCATGCATGCCTTGACAGTTATTTTAGTTATTTCCAAATGCTACTAGAAAATTACATTATAAAATTTCTTACGGAAGGCTCTCTTCTTATTGGCTCAGAGGTAAATCGTGCTTATACAATTTACACATTTCTTAAATCTCTACAAATTAAAAACTAATACTTTCAAAGTCTTCTCATCATGAATAACACAAGTTCTTTAAACATTCAATGTTAATAATTTTAGTAACCCTGGTAAGAGAAACTAATACTGCTTAAAGAAAGAAGAATGGATTTAGGGTTATCAGCATTTAATAGGATACAGCATACATTGGGATTTTATTTGGACTTTTTTTCTAAAAAAATTGATATAGGCATATTGATCAACTTAGCATTAATCATCTAGTGCATATTTAGAATTATAAAAAATATAAATTTGTTCCTAATGAAATTAAATAATTCAGAAAATGAATTTCAACACTAATTATATTTTAATACAACAACTTAAAATAATTTCTACGATCTCTTAGAAATTTAAAACCTTATACTTTGATTACATTAACTTAATTAGTGGATATTCCACCGTTGATATCTATACTAGTATCTAGATCATTTCTACAAAGGATAAAATACTAACGCATGCTTTTAAATTTATATGCTTTTTTGCCTCTTCTTTTTATGACTTAGTGTACTTTATATACTTAAGTCTGTTAATAAACATGCTCATTCATGCCACATTAGAAAGATATACTATAAAGAAGCATATGGCTATAAAAATATGAAATGTATGTTCATAAACTCTGCTAATCTACTGCAAAATGCTGATGCATAACGCTTTATAATTATCCACCTCATAGTTTCCTCTATAAAATAAAAAAATTACTGTAATTAAAAACTATGTATGTGTATATGACTCTTCTAGGAAAAATACCTTTATGTAGAAGATACTCATAATATTATTTTGTTAAAATATATATTTTCCCTAACATAAAATGTTTAATTTTTCCAAAATGTATGAGATAAAAACCTAAAGAAATTTTTTAAATTATGAGATTTACCAAAAACATTATCACCTTGGTCAATGATTATTAATATTTAAAGAGTTTATATCTACATGATGTTTACATATATGATTTTTTAAAAAACGTATCAATTAGTATATTGAGGCAAAAACAAAATTTGATTATTATTCTCTCTCTATTGAAATGGCAATTTTTTCTTGGATTTTTGATCGGCTATTAAGAGACTGCAAAGTAAGTTTGTCTGTGTCTTCTTTATAATATACCTAAAAGGCAAACGTTTTATATCAGATTATTTTCTTGCCTTTTATGTTAACTTCACTGTCTTTAATAATCAAAAATAATACTATGAAAATCCTGCTCACTGTTATATTAAAAAAAAAAATCAAAACTGCACTCTAGGGGGTTATAAAAGAGATACTGGAGTCCGAATAGTAAAGACTGACAGCAAATGGTAGCAGGGAACGAGTAAAATGTGATAAAGGTAATTATAAGAGTGGTCATGCTACTCCCTCAAGCAGGGTATCATCTATGCTAGAAAGCAGTAAGAGGAATACAGTATAACAAAATAAAGTGATAAGCCAATGTATCGATAAATAGAATAGAAATAAATGTATGTGTCCTATAAAATAGAGTAGCTTACACATAAAGCAAAAAAGTACCAAAATACTAGAAGAACCTGATTGAATATAATTAAAATGGAAAGCATCCCTCTACCTTTCTCAGAAACAGGTAGAAAGACAACTTATGATACGTTTTGTTTTGTTTTTTTTATTGTATAAAAGGTTATCATCTAAAATTTTATGCTAAAATTCACTACTAATAAAGGAAATGCAAATTAAATTTAAGATGAAATGTAATAGCATCCTGGAAAGACTGGAAAAGTTAAAAGGAAATGGTAATACTTTTTGCTAGTGGGGATGCAGGTAAAAGTTAATTTTATACCTGGCTGGAGGAAATTTGAATTTCTTAAGCCTTTTACAAAACAGTCTGGCAACACTTATTATCATTTGTAGTTTAAAATGCATGCACATCTTGATCCATTATTTCCAGGGTTTAGAATCTTTCTCAAGGAAAGAAGAACACACCGATTGATTGCAGCATTAATTTTCATGGAGAAAATAATGGCTACAGTACACAATCATTCCTAGGGTACCGAGTGATCAGTTTAATTACAGCCACACCGTGTAGTACACTGATAGCTTCTCTGCTTCACTCATTTCCTTCTTCCATCAATTTGTTTCAAATGCTTTGTTTCCTTGCAAAATACTAATGGGATGCTTGGAAACAATAGTAATGTTCTGATTTTTGTAAAATATCTAAGGAAAGGATAAAACATTAAAAGATGTGTTTTGCTCTAAGCAATTCATGGGATATAAATCTTCATCTCAAAGACAATAGCATTTATCAAGTTTAGAAATCTTACTGCTTCTCTCCGGCCTCAGTAGTGCTTTTGCTTTCTTGTTTTGACTCCCACTTTCATGAAGGGCCTTGAACCAATCCCTTAATCGATTTGCCACTTCCCTGAATTCCAGGTCACTGCAGGCTAAAAACAGAGAGAAACAGCACAGTCCTTAATCATGATTTACCAGGGTGCCAATACTATTTTCTAAATTGTTTCGGTAACAACTGAAAGGTTAATATAACACAATGATTCATTATGGTTCGGTTTCTTTTCAATGATAAAATTAAATATACTAAATATATGCTTCAAACATAACAAGGTGAAATAAAACAATAGCATTATATTTAATGCAAGAATATTTTTAGTTCGATTTGCTTCCGCCTCTCACAGAAATAGAACACTTGGTTGAGAATTCTTACTGTTAACATCATACAAGTTGAGTTTTAATATTTATGTGATAAATATGTCGCGAGAAGGTGGCGGGTCATCTGAAAAAATTAAGGTTTAAAAATTCAAAATGAGATCTCAGTCTAGTGACACACTTAAGCAATTAAGACAATTTTTTTTATCACTTAAAGGAAATAAATTCTAGATTAAATAGTCATTGTATATAGTATATAGTATATAGGATGACCCAGATTAGCAAATTGTTGTGACATTTCACAATACTATAGTAAAACACAAAAATGACAACAACAAAAAATTCTACATAATTCCTTGAGGGAGGGTAACAGAAAACTTCATATGCCAATATTAAAGAATCAAAATGCTTTTTTAATTTTTTTTTTCCTGTAACAACATTAGTAGCCTGCATGATCATGTTTAAATTACTTCATATTTTTTCCTATGGTACTGGGGATTGAACCCAGGTACATTCTACCTCTGAGCTACAACTCCAGCCCTATTTTTATTTTTTTTTTTAAACAGGGCATTACTAAATTGCTGAGGCTGGCTGCTGTCCTGTGATCCTCCTGTCTCAGACTCCCAAGTACTGAGATTCAAAATGGGTGCCACCAAGCCTGGATTAAAATGTTTCGTATTACTAATCAAGAATCCTATATACAAAAAATCATGTGGCACAGTAAGCTACTATGAGTGTTTCACTCTGAAATACACTATTGTGTACAATTTCAAGGCACCAATAAAAATTTTTAAAAATTGAAAATATTAAACTAAAATAAAAATAGATTTTTTTTTACTTATTTGGTTTTTTACAGTACTGGGGGTTGAACCCAAGGGTATTTTACCTCTGATCTACACCCCTATCCCTAAGTTTTTATTCTTTATTTTGAAACAGAGTTTCACTAAGTTGTGGAGTGCCTCACTAAGTAGCTGAGGCTGGCCGCTAACCCAGATCCTCCTGTCTCAGCCTCCCAAGTACTGGGATTACAAGCGTGTGACATCAGGCCTGGCTTATAAGAATAGTTTTTAATGTACAAGTTCCAAAACACTAATGACCCATATAATCTTGTTCCAGGAAGTTACTGGAAGCTGATATACCAGAGAGAAAATAAGAAAAGAGGATGACTGAAACATAGAAAATAAAAAAGTAGAGAGGTGAGGGAATGTCTAGGGAGAGGGCAAAGGGAAATCTAGGCTGCCTACTATGTGCCAAATGGAGAGACGTTGGCTAGTTGGTCAGAAAATTCTTGACCTGGGACAAAGCAATTCACAGAAAGTACCTTTTCATCTAGATCAAACAATAAGTTGTAGTGAAAGTCAAAGTAAATGTTACTGTTATTGATGACTCACAGTACCCGAGTCTGAGTGATAAGGTAATAAGTAGGATGCTACTAATAGAATATTTACACCCAGCCTTTTATCTCTATTTAAGCCAATCTCTTGGCAGGGAACGTCTGTTCCCTATAAACAAGTATGTAGAAAGAAACAAAAGGCTACTCAAGTAAGAAGAAATTATATACATATATATTATATAATTATATATGTTTATATATGTATGCATGTTTATATTCTATACATCATTATATGTTATAGACATGTTTACATATATATATGCATGTCATATATTGTATGCATCATATATCTCTGGAAGGGTAATATATGAAACTGATAACACATTCTCCAGTTTGTGGAACTGGGTGTAGTGGGAAGAAGTATAAAGGAGTCAAGTCTTAGTTGATATTTATTTATATACTAAAGGAATATAAACATATTTGCTTATAAAATCCTAAAATAACACCAAAAGCATATACAAGAGACTGGCACATTGTCATCTCTGCAATAGCAATGAGTAGTGGCATGTAAGGGCACAGGATTCTTTTCAATATATGCACATTTATACTTTTAAAACTTAAAACACATCAACGTATTACCTAATTTAAACAAACATTTAACAAGTGAATTTTGGTTCTCTTTTTCCATCTTATGCTTCTTTTACAAATCACACCCAACAAAGAGCAAAGTTCTACCCAATAACATGTATTTGCTGAAGGATGAAACAATTTTTTTTTTTTTTTCAGCACTAGGGATTGAACCCAGGGGCATTCTACCTCTGAGCTATACCTCCAGTCCTATGTTTTATTCTTTATTTTGAAACAGGGTCTCACTAAGTTGCAGAGGGCCTCACTAAGTAGCTGAGGCTGGCCTAGAACCTGGATGCTATAGTCTCAACCTCCCAAGTAGTGGGATTACAAGTGTGCGCCACCATGTCCGGCTGAAACAAAATTTTGTTGAACAGATTGTCACAAATTATTTTATTGAGCTTTAAATATTGAATTTAGTCACATAATGCTTATCATAAGTGTGTTTAATTGAATAATTGTGAAATTATATGATTCTTGAAGTCAAATAATTTATAAGTAAGGAGAGTAACATGGTGCTTACTGTGTATATATAATGGAATAGTTATGAAATCACATAATTTTTAATGAATTATAATTTAGAATAATGGAATTTGAAATAATTTACCCAAACAGGATACTCTGTATATTTGTATTGTAGAAAACACCATAGCTTCAATTTCAAAAGAAAGTCATGCATATACTGTAATGAAATATTTTAGAAAGTAAGAATTTTGGTAATAACTTCAAATACCAATAATAGCTGATAAGTTCATACATACATTGATACTTTATATATATTAACAAGTTAGGAAAATGGGCAAAGAGAAAAGAAGAACATGGCTGAGATCAGATAGGTAAGTGGCAAAACCATGTTCTGAACCAGAGGCTAGACTTCTGAAGCCAAGGTCCTAAGGAATACAGAAAATTGCCCCAAAGTCTTAAAGGAATTTAATAAGGTAGAAAATACCAATTTACAAGGGAAGAGCCAACCAACACTGCTTCAGATAAAACTTGAAAGCTTCCATTTAATTAATTGATGATTACAAGGATATGATTTGATCATCTCTGCAGAGATGTGTGATGCTAGCAAAACCCATTTTTAGAAGACAATATAGAATCTATATAGTATAGGTATAAATGTATCGCCTTGAATTCAAAGAGATCACCAGTCTTCAAGTCCAATGTTTGGTACCAATTGAAAATAAACCTCAGAGATCATAATGAGCAATAAATTCCAGTGCATGCTACCACGTATTCCACACTTGGTGACAAGGGCTGATGACAAAAGTCATTCAATAAATAAGATTTTACTCTATTATTTATTTATTTTTTAGAGAGACCACAGAGTGCCATTGTTGTTGTCTTGTAAATAAGGAGTCAATCTATCTTTATCACACACACACACACACACACACACACACACACACACAGAATTTATATAAAATTCAAGAAAAATATAATTCACAGGGTAAAAATCCTGCTTCATGGACTATCAAACACTTTGTTGCATATGAGCCAGTCCAGGTCCCACTAAAATCAGTCAAATTTCCCTCATAGGTTTCCGATGGCCATCAGTGATATATGGCCATTCTTTCCTGGAAGCAGTCAATTAATATATTTTCTTATTTTTTTAATAGGTCTACTACGCAAATTCCTTTTTCTAGAAATAATGTCTTGTGTTTATACAGAACGAAATACTTCTTAATGAGGTTTCACATTTGATTTTAATATGGAGTCTGGAAGGCTAGGGAGAGGATTATTATCTTTATTTTTAATAGCTACAAAAGCACAGAAGTTAAATGACTGCCCTAGATTTTATAGCCAGTAGTGAACTACAACAGTACTTGGTACTCATTAATATAATTATACTTATAGTGAGGAATGAATAGCAGAAATAACAAATTGTACTAACATGATAAATATGGTTGTAAATTGAAATTGCATAAATGAAAAACTGGGTTTCATTCCAATGTTCTTTAGTTGTTCCAAATTATTTACTAGAGTACGTGGTCACAAAAAGCAAACAATGAATGAAAAAAAGAAGAACTCATGGAAATTTTAAAATGTACATATTTAATTATTTATTTTGCATATGCATGTTTGGTGAGATAAAACATATAGTAAAGAGGATAGGGGTAAAGATAAAAAAAGTTCTGGAATATAGAATAAAAATAAGAAAGGGAGATAAAAAAGACCATAAAGAAAAATAAAAGACCCATGGATGATTGCTTAAATTTCTAATATCTGACATGAAATTTTGTTTGTTTTTGTCTTTGTTGTTGTTGTTTTTGGTACTAAGGACTGAACAACCCAGGGGGCATTCTACAATGAACTACATGTGACATCATCCCGTCTTTTTTTTTTTTTTTTCTTAATTTTGAGACAAGGTTTCACTAAGTTGCCCAGGCAGTATCTGGGATAAGCCAGGCAGAGGGTGGAAGTTTAGAGAACACACACATATACACAAGACACCTTTTAACATTTAGACCTAAAATATAAAATGATCACAATGATACTGAGTTTCTCACAGGGTCCTTGTCTTTCGGAGTTGAAGAATAAAATCTGCAGACACCAGCAAATTGAAAGTAGGAAGTTTATTTTAAAGAAGTAAGCAAGTGGAGAGGCATATCACCCCTGGGGGCCTTGGCCGACTCCAGAGTCCAGCCAGGCCTTCTGGCACTGCCTGAGTGTAGCCCGGGCCACCTACCATTAAATGCACACTGCCTCTCCCCAAAGTCCACTCAATCCACCAAAGAAAAATAGGGTTAATGTTCCCACTCAGGGGAGAGGTCCTGAGAGGGTAGCTGATATCATTTCTGAGCATAGGGCTTTATATATGTTTAAAGCCCCCTTTGCAAAGACATTAACCAATGAAGAAAGTACCTATTTTTCATCTTGATTTTCTTCACTTAGTTAATTTGTCATCTATGTCCTTAAATTCCCCGAAGTCATGAGACTGTTCTCTTCATGTGTTCCCTGGTCTATACGTAGCAACAGATCATAAGTCTAAGGTTGGTGCACATAGATCTTTGGTTCCTGACATCTTGACTTCACTCTTCCACATTTAATTGTTCATGTTCAGGTCAGAAGAACAACACAAACCTTACCTTCCTTCTTAAGGGGTGGGGGGTTTGGATTTTGTTTTTCTTAACCTTTATCTCCTGGGAGTCCCATTCCCTCTCTGCCTACCCAATACCTAACTCTTCAACAAGACTTTTCAGAAAGAAAAAAAAACCCGGCAAACAATAGCTAGGTTATCTACGAAAAACAACTGGCTTGCTACCTCAGTAATTCTTAGCTATACCGTACTAAGGAAGATAACAAAGCACACCTTCAAAGTTCTAGGGGAAGTATTATAATCTAGCATTCCATATCTACTCATTAATCAATCAAATGTGACTGAATAAAGGAATTTTTAGATGCATAAGAAGTAAGAAATTTTGCATTCCATGTCATGATGAGAATGGGAGCCAGCAAAATGACAGAAGGAATTAAAACAAATAAAGCATGAAAATCTTAAAAGAGGGACCCACTTAAGAAAAAATTGGTAGCCAGGCGTGGTGGCGCACGCTTGTAATCCCAGCATTTGGGAGGCTGAGACTGGAGGATCTGGGTTCGCAGCCAGCCTCAGCTACCTAGTGAGGCACTCCACAACTTAGTGAGACCCTGTTTCAAAATAAAGAATAAAAAATAGGGCTGGGGGTGTAGCTCGGAGGTAGAATGCCCCTGAGTTCAATCCCCAGTACCACAAAAAAAAAAAAAAGAAAGAAAAAAACTCAAAATAGCCTGATGGGACACAAAGACCACATAAGTTGATAGGCAGCTCAGGAGGGACAAATACAAATACGGTGGGTGATGAGAGAATGATTTGGCAAAATAGTGTCAGATTGACAGATTGTCAAAATTTGTAGTCTTAAAGGAAACTGGAATATTTCAATGAGAAAAAAATGCATACATAGAGGTATAACTGTAGAATAAATGATCACTTTTCTATGAACAATATTTTAGTCATCATGAAATTACGGAAGGTCTTAAAATGCAGTTTGACCCACCTGATGAAAAATTCAAATAAGAATTAATGGTTATAGGATATAATGTAAATGTTATCAGCTTTGTCAATAAATGGACCAACTCCAGCCAGAAGAGATAGAGAGGTGGAGACAAGATGGATAGTTAAAAGTGGTCATAAAATGACTTCATTTTCCAAAAGTGAGGGGCCCGAGATGCTATCTGTGAACTAGAAATATGTGCCTAAGTTTTTTGCAAAAGCAGGTTTTTGTTTGTTTTGCTAATGAGTTTTTGCTTCTTAAACTACAGATGTAACCCATGGAAATTAAGAACAGCCATACAACCATACCTGAAAGTGAGAGAGAAATAAAATATATTTTTACTTATCAAAGCAGAAAAATCTAAGTGTAGTATTTGAAGTTGGTAGCCATGTCAAAAATGAGCTAGTTCCCATGGGAGCAAAAGCTGAAACACTCAAAAATGACCAGCTCTATGGCCCAGGAGAGCAGGAAATGAGGAGAGGCGGAGCAGGAGCTTGGTTGTTCTGTTTATAATATCTCCTAAGTGAATTAACTTCAACTTGTCATCTGTTAACTTTCTTTTTCTTTCTTTCTTTTTTTTTTTTTTTGTGGTACTGAGGATGGAACTCAAGGGGGCATTCTACCTCTGAGATACATCCCCACACCAATTTTATTCTTTTATTTTAAAAAGGGTCTCACTAAATTGCAGATGGCCTCACTAAGTTGCTGAAGTTGGCCATGAACATGGGATCCGATTAACAGCTTGCACCACCACACAAGCCTGGCTCAATTTATTCACTTTCAACTTGAAAATTAGGGATACAATATCATCCACCTCTTCCTCCTATCTTTCTTTCATGGAAGGACTGGGTGATAACTAAATGTGCGTTATGTAAATGAAATCTAAAAGAGCACAATTAACACTTATTGATCATATTCATTAAATCAAACAATGGGGTATTAGCTTCTATTATATTACACATTAGAGAATTTATATATCTTGTGCAAATCACAGGTATTTGGTGTCAAATTTAGTAATCTCAATTCAGAACAATTTATATTATGTTAAACTAGTATCTTTTCCTTGCCAATAATCAGGGAATTATATCAGTTATAAAGCTATGCAAAGATACCATACAGTCACTGCCTAGATTGTTAACATTCATTTCCTAAGAAGATCAAATATGAGAATTAAAGAGATTTCAGGAACATTTCAGTATCTTCCAAAAACTCAAGTCATCTTAGTTTTAAAGATTCTCAAATGCAGCATTAATTAAAACAATATTTTATGTATACAATTTTGAAAATATTTTTATACTTTCTCAAGTAAATTTTTTGACAACAGTTAACTCATTTAATTTGAAATTGGCAATGGTTTACCTGGCATCATTGAGTAAAGTAGGGATTCTTGCCAAATTAGAAACTTTATCCATTTCCTGCAACTTAATTAAAATTTATAAATATAAATATAAAAACTAGCAAAGTTAGTATACTGTATAGCTATTAAACTATTAATGGTGATTGTTAATTTTTCTTTTCACTTTATACTTTAGAGTTGATAATATTTTATTGAGTCTCAAGCATTTATACATTTCTGACATTTGACTAGATACCAAACTCTGCATATAATTAAAAAAACTGTTGAAATACCTGTTTCACTCACATTATGATAGCTGAATGCTTACTTCCCCTCAAAATTTCATTGTTGAAACTCAATCCCCCATGTTATGGTATTAGGAGGATGGGACTTTGAAAGATGATTAAGTTAAGGGAAAAGCCTTCATAGTTAAGATTGGCACCATCATACAGAAACCCCAGTGAGATCCTTCACCCCTCCCATGGTATCAAGACACAGCAAGACAGTCTTCACCCATGAATCAGGAAGCAGGTCATTAGCAGGCACTAAATCTGTTGGTGTAACCTTGATCTTGGACTTCCCACTCTCCAGAATTGTGAGAAATATATTTCTGTTGTTTATAAGCTACTTGGTCTATGGTATTCTGTTATAAAGCCCAAGTGAATTTAAGACACACTATAACATACTTAGATGAATCATTAAGAATACCGATTTATTCTACTTGTCTCTCCTCATTTTTCAGGATGTCAGCTTTGAAAGTGCCAATGAGTGATAGGACCTGTCATCATAGTTAATGTTCAACACTGCTTCAACATGAGGATATATGACCCCTAAGCATATGTCTTTGATTAGAAATATCTATTTGGTGGTTATCTGGACAAGCAAGAAATTTTTTTTAAAAAAAGATGTACTCATTTATTAAAAATATGAATACTGATGTCTGGCAATATGTTACTAATTAAGGTGGTGTTATATAATAAGGAAACTCAGATGTGTTCCTGGCACAGAGGATGCACTAAGAAAGTTCAGATCCAGGGAAGAATTCACACTGTAATTGTGCATTGTCTTTGAAAAAATATCTTTAAGTTTTCTTCCAACTGACTCCTGCCTGATAGACTTTATTCATGAAGTTTGTTTGTTTGTTTGTTTTTTGAGTGGGGTTGTGGTACTGGGGACTGAACCCAGATGCATTCTACCTCCAAGCTATACCCTCAGCCCTATTTTTTTTCTTTAGTTTGAAACAGGGTCTCACTAAGTTGCAGAAGGTCTCACTAAGTAGCTGAGGCTGGCTGCAAACCTGCAATCCTCCTGTCTTAGCCCCCTAAGTACTAGGATTACAAGTGTGCTCCACCAAGCCTGACTCATGAAGTTTTAAAAAAGCATTTATTACGGTCAGGCATTGTGGCACATGCTTGTAATCCCAACATTTGGGAGGCTGAGACTGGAGGATCTGGGTTCGCAGCCAGCCTCTGCTGTTTAGTGAGGCCCTCTGCAACTTAGTGAGATGCTGTTTCAAAATAAAGAATAAAAAATAGGGCTGGGGCTGTAGCTGGGAGGTAGAATGCCCCCAGGTTCCATTCCCAGTACTGAAAAAAAAATGCATTCCTTACATTACTCATTCTTGATAAATATTGCAAAATAATTAATTTATGTAATAAATGATGAAGAAATATAGGTATGTAGTAATTTATGCAAACTCTATAAAAGTTAGTTCACAAAGTACTGGTAATTTTTTTTTTCTCATAAACTTTCTATAAACAAATTTCCCTAAGTCTCTGATTTCCTATGACCTATGAGATGAAGAAATAAAATATCACCACTCTATCATTCTTGATGATGAAAAATACATGTCATCATGACTCTTCTCCATCATTTTATAATAACATATCCTTCAACATCAACTTATGTAGTCCAACTACATAGGTCCACAATGTCCCAGAGACATGAAAAAGCCTAGGTAAGAGAAAATGTTCTGAACAGCACAATGCTTATTTCAGATTGAAGAGGAATAGGAAGAGTTTATTATTTGTTAAACTCTACTCAATTATTTCACTAAGAATAATTGTATGTTCTTGAATTTTTCCTATTTCTCATGCCAAGCTCTGCCAGGCATGAAAAATAGCAAATATATATTTATAAATAAATGGCATGAATTTCCATATTTTTGAATGGCTTTCTCACAAAGCTTTGAATATTTGCTTTACCTGATCTTTTCTTACTCAATCTATGTTCAGATAAATCTGATTTTAAATATGGACATAATGAAATAAAATGAGTTTATCTTGAACAACTATCGGCTTTTTATTTAGTGACTTTAAGCTTGTGATGTTTTCAGAGTCTCTATCTCCTTTTTCTAATAATTATTCTATAATCCAAAAGGCCATTTAAGAACTAATTTACAGTTGCTTTTCCCAAAACAGAATTTAAAAGTGTACCCATCACTGTGTTGAGGTAGACAATAGATTTGTAAGAGCATATAAATTACAGAAATAAGAGAACATTTACTTTCTGAAAAGAGAGTGATGTTGGGCATTGTGCAGGTATATTAAGGAGAGATTTCTTCTGTAAAAAATCAATAGGTAAAGATTTTATGAGAAAATTCTAAAGTAGAGGCTCAAGATACTAGAAAAAAGATTAAAAGGACATGTTATACTATGAACTCACAAAAATAAGCACATCTTTGGCTTGATCAAAGAAACTGTTTTAGTTTATTTGGTCTGCTATAACAAAATACCACAGATTGGGTGGTTTATAAACAACAGAAATCTTTTTTTTTTTTTTTTTTTTGACACTTCTAGAGGCTGGGAAGACAAATTACAAGGCTCTGGTAGATTTGATATCTGCCAAAGGCTCTTTTCCTAGAAGGCTGTCTTTTCCCTGTGTGCTCACATGGGATCTGTGAGGGGCAAATTTGGGCCTCTTCCCTAAGAGCACTAATCCTATTCACCAGAGTTCCAACCATGATCACACACACACACACACACACACACACACACACACACACACACACACACACACACATCCCTTTGAGAATAATTCCTTACCGAGGATGATTTCAGTCTGAGTATGCTGTATATAAACTCATGCTAACATTTTTAAGTGATAAATTATGAAAGTGAAAGTCTGATTCTTCCGTGTTGCTATAAATCACACAGTTTTATTAAAACATGAGCTATAATTTCTATAGCCATTAAAGAATATTGATGTTCACAGGTGTATTTGAAACTTTTTGATTCATAAATAATTTGCTTTTTGAGGACCAGCCTAGGGATAGAGATGTTCTATACTAAAGGTGTTTTGTTCCAATACTAGAGAGCACATGTTGAACAGATGAGTCTCCAGGCAGGCATTTGGGCAGTAGTAATACGTGATTCATTATATGCTGACACTCAGTGGCATTTGGGGTTATAAAAAGGTTTTTCTGAAAAGCAAGAGCAACTAGAGACTGGATCAAGTGACAAAGTGCCATTCTAGGCAAATGTCTTAAAAATGACAAACTTTCTTGGAATATTTAATGCCCTGTAAAGCACAGATAAATACATTTCTGCCCTGAAGACAGGAATACAGTGAATATTTGGTTGTTCCAACATTTTTTAAACTAAAACATTTGAATCAGTATATTTAAGACTTCAAATATCCACTGGTCATGGATTATGGCATTAATGCTTACACTTTTCTGTGATATTTAATAACTGTATAATCAAAATGCTTTTAAATTTTTCATGCCTAGAGTTATTACTAGTTTGTATTTCTAGAAAGTGTATTGAGATATATTTATCTAATATATTGGAATATAGAGAGGATTGTTTCTATCCTTTGGTAAAATGCAGATAAACTATGGAGTTGATCAGAGGTATAATTCTTCACTAATGTTAATAGTGACTCCCACATTCTGTAGGAAACCACAGAACTATAAAATAATCAATAAAGTTGAAATGAAGAAAGTTTCACTAGCAACTTTTGTGTGTTGAAGGGGCTAAAAATTGCTTTCATCAGTCAAGTGGTGAATTCGGCATTGCATCCTGAGTTTATGCTGGACTTGGGGATCCCATGCCCATGAGCCACAAATAATTCTTAGTAGATGTATTAACTTTCTAGGGGTTCCATAACAAAGTATTAAAAACTGGGTAAGTAGAACAATAATATATTATTTTCTTATATTTTTAGAAGATAGAAGTCCAAGGTCAAGGCGTCTACAGGTTTGCTTTCTTCTGGGGCCTTCCCTTGGAGATGGACACCATTTTGCTGTGTCCTCATATAATGGTCTTCTGGTCTGTGTTATGATTCCGATTTGGAATGTTCCTTCCCTTGCAGAATGACACCATTTCGCTCTGTCCTCATGTAATAGTCTCTTGGTCTGTGTTATGATTTTGATCTGGAAAGTTCCTTCCCTTGCACCATTTTCCTATGTCCTCATATAATGGTCTCCTAGTCTGTTATGATTCCGATCTGGAATATTCCTCAACGACTCAAGTGTTGAGGATTTGAGCCCAGTGCAATGATGCATAGAAGTTGGCCTTTAGGAAATTACTGTATCATGGGGGCTCTGACCTCATCAGTGAGTTAATCCACTGACAGGTCCATAATTTGAAAAAATCCATTGAGAGGTGGCAGATAGTACAGGAGGGAGGACCTTGTTGAAGGGAGTAGGTCACTGGGGGCATGCCACTGGAGACTATCTTTGTCTCCAGCCCATCCTTCTCTATTTCCTGACTGTCCAGAGCTGAGCAGCTTTGTTCTGCCACATCTTTCCTCCATGATGGTCTATCTCACCTCTGGCCAAAAGCAAGGGTGCCCGCCAAACTTAGACTGAAACTTCTGAAACTGTGAATGGAAATACATCTTTCCTTCCTTAAGTTTAATTTCCTCAGTTATTTTTCATGGTGATGAAAAGTTAACACAGTCTATATTGTTTTAATCTCGTATGAAGACTCCAGTCAGATTGGATTAGAGCCTACTCATTGACCTCACATTACCTTAATTACCTCTTCAAAGGCCCTTTGTCAGTTGGGCATGATGGTGCATTCCTGTAATCTTGGTTCTTGGGAAACTGAGATGGGAGTATTGCAGGTTCAAAGCCCGCTTCAACAACTTAGTGAGGCTGTCAACAACTTAGAAAGACCTTGTTTCCAAATAAAAAAAATAAAATAAAATAGGGCTGGGGGTGTAACTTAGAGGTAGACTGCCTCTCGGTTTAATCCCCAGCAAACCCCCCCACCACCACACACATACACTCAGCCACAAACAAAACAAAACAGAACAAACAGAAAAAAAAAAAAAAAAAAAAAGGCCATATGTCCAAATATAGCCACATTCTGAGGAACCAGGGGTTAGGATTTCACCATACAAATGTTAGCAGATTGAAATTTAGACCATGACAGTAGACATGCATTGAGCTTGTGGTATATTATCACAGTGTCACAATATAATTTAAACCACATAACCATCACATTGTAGGATGGCTATTGGTAGTAATTCTGTACTATGTGTCTCAACAAGCTGAAAGAAAGAAGTTTGAATGTTTTTACCATATGACAGTGATAAGTATTTGGGGACATACAGATGTTTCACCTGATCACATAACATAAATATTGTAGAAATATCACATCGTATGCCATAAACATGTGTATTTTTGTGGTTTTCTCTACAAGTTAAAATAGATTTAATTATATAAACAAAAGATCTTCTCAAAGTTGGGCTTTCATTTCTATAGGTTTTATATCTGTGAATTCAACCAACACAGAATGGCAAATGCATTCAAGAGCCACATAATGAGAGCTGGGCATATTGTAATCTTTACATTAACAGATTTTTCTCACCATGATTCCTTAGACAATACAATATTACAACGATTTACATCATATTAGGTATTATAAAGTAATCTAGAGTTGATTTAAAGTATATAAGGGGATGTGTAGAGGCTATATACAAATATTATACCATTTTACATATGGGACATGGATGAATCAGATGAAGATTCTGACATCCTTAGAGTTCTGAAACGAATTCTCCTACAGATGGAGAGTACATCTCTATGGTTCAGATATTTTAAATGTTTGTATGATGTGTCTTTTCTGGATCTCAAACATTACATTTTGTTGACAGTTATCACTCATAATTGCATATTGAAGAAAGGAGAACATAAATTTCTCGTTTCTTCCAAAATTGATGTGTTGCAAATTGATACCTTGCACTGAGAAACAATGCATCTATGTAATCTTTCCCACATAAATGTACTGATTGAATAGTCAGCTCTACCACAGCTTTTCCGAAGATCAGCGTCAGGGATTCTGTCCTCATAAAGAAAGACTTCAAAGTATAGTAAGTTATTAAAACACAGAGCCAAATGTTTGTTAAACAAATTTATTTTCTGCATAATTTATCAGATGTTCATATTCTTTCAACTAATATGCATATCTAAGAGTGGTATAATATTTATATAAAATAAATAATAATATTACCAAACCTATATTTTTGCTACCACAGAACAACATTTATTTTGGGTAATAATGTTCTGTGTGTGTGTGTGTGTGTGTGTGTGTGTGTGTGTGTGTGTGTGTGCCTTTTTTATAAACGATGCTTCACAAAAGAGAAATTAAACTATACCTATTATGAATGTCTAATCTGCATAGCACAAGTACACTGATAATTATAAACTTCAAAATTATTGGTTATATAGATAGATGGATGGGTAAGTGGATAAATTAAAGGAAACTTTACTGTTAGACTTTTTCTTTCCCTTTTCTTTACTACTTTTGAGATTCTCCTTTTGTAGGTGCTATACATTTTGGATATCTAACCAGCATGTTTCTTATACTTTTATTGGTGCATTGTAATTACATATCATAGTGAGATTCAAAGAGATACAGACATACATGCACAGAGCATTTGGTGTATTTCCCTCCACATCCCATCCTGCTTCTCCCTCCTCACTTCCTGTACATGTGGGTGAGACTGATAGCAATCCTTGAAATATGGACATAACATCATTTAAACTATTACATTCCTCAATCCTCCTTTTTCCATTTCCCACCTCCCTCCCCTAACCTCCTCCCAATATCCCCTGTTATCTCTCATTTATCTGAAATCTCTTTTGCTTTCTGTTTTCTCTCTAGCTTCCATCCACATATTTTATAAGTATGGCATTGCCTCCTAATGTGTTTTATTTCCTAGTGGCTGGTAATTTTATGGTCACATATATCTACGCAGAGTAAAAATAATAGTCTGTTTCTGATTTGATAAATGAGGCAAAGTAATGAAGATCCATTCAGATTATTATTTTACCTGATAGACTGGCAGATTAATCTTTAATGGCAAAAGACAGACAGTAAAGGTTGTAGAAGGTTAGACAGTAATCAAAAAATGCATATTTAATCAGATGAATTCCATTCAGGAACCTGCCAAGAACTGCTTTTACTCTTGCATAATATTAACAGAAAGTATACCTGCTATTACAATCAATTCTAGTAGCCATTAAGAAAATTACTGTGGGGTAAAAATGAAGTAGTAAGAGCAAAGGTTGGTACTTTTGGCAATCATTTGAAATAATAAAACTGTCTTTGCAAGAAGAAGATATAAAAATCTGAAACATGTGGATGAATTTTCAAGTGTATGAAGCATTGCCAGCATGTTTCAGAAGATCCTTTGAATGAATACTACTTAGGTAGTTTGAGCAATTTCTTTCCCCATATAGTAAAAGGTATAATCTAATACTGAATTAGAATACAATTATTGTTTGTGAGAAAGCACAATAGAAGGTTAATGAGTTTATACCCCTAACTTAGATTCAAAGATAATTAAGAGTTGTAGAAAAGTAGTGTTAATTGAAAATAATGTTGAGAAACAATTTTATATTATATTATATTCTTAACAAATAGGTATATTTTTCTTAAATACCATTTTATTGCTAATTAAATATTATGTATATAGAAATATAAAAACAGATAAGCATGTAAGCATGTTATGTTTTTAACAAATTAGAAAGTGTCTTTATATTTAGTGTATTAAAGAAATTCACATGGATAAAGTCTTTATCCTAAGCTTCAGAATAAATTAAATCTTTTGATCATTAGCAGTACATATATATATTTTTGTGGTACTGGGGATTGAACTCAGGGGCATTCTACCTCCAAGCTACACCCCCAGCCCTATTTTTTATTCTTTATTTTTGAAACAGGGTCTCACTAAGTTGCAGAGTGCCTCATTAAGTAGCTGAGGCTGGCTGGGAACCTGGATCCCCCTGTCTTAACCTCCCAAATATTGAGATTACAAGTGTGTGCCACCACGCCCAGCTAGTATTATATATTTTTAATCTAATTATTTTACAGTTTATCAGAAGTGAGCGAATAATTATGTTTTAACAATGTCATCTCCATAGAGATTGATTATTTCTTAGGCAATTTACCTAAAATTAAGAGGTGCTGCCACCAGATGGGGATGATATTTCTATTTTTCATGTTACTGAGCTAAGTTAAACACTAATAAAATTGAAAAGGCTATTTTCATAAAAATATTATTTTAGAAACTTTAAACACTATTAGTTTATATGTATCAACTATGTGCATAACTACATAGCGCATGTAATAACATTTTAAAGAAATAATTATTTGGATTATTAGAGGGTTTGTCTATTATTTGATTTGTCTTAAAGTACACACCAGTTTCACTGCTGATTTCTACCATTAAAAACAAAAAACAAACATAATTACCAATTCTTTTTAAATAATCCTCCCCCCCAAATAAGAAAACTTCCAAGCTCATTCTATGACTCAACATTAATCTGATAAACAAGAAAAGGACACAACAAAAAAATAGAAGCTATAATTAAATAAACATCCTTGATGAAAACTAATATAAAATCCTAATTAAATTACTAGTGAATTAATTCCAATCATACATTAAAAATTACTTGCTATGGTCAAGTGAAATTCATCTCAGAGATATAAGAATAATTAAACATATGCAATTCAATAAGCATAATACATTGCCTCAACAGAATTAAGAACAAAATCATATGACATCCTCAAAGTATACATAAAAGTTATTAAATAAAATTCATCATCCCTTCATGATAAATACACTAAAAAATTTAAAATAGAAGAAAAAATCCTAAAATTTGTTGGGACCATATAAAGCCTGAATAATCAAAATCATCTTGGGCAAAAAGAACAAAGCAGGAGGCTAATGCAATAGCCTGACTTAAAAATACACATCAATTTGTAGTAATCAAAGAGTATGGTATTAGTATAAAAACAGACACATAAATTAATGGAACAAAATAGTCTAAAAGTAAATCCACATTTATAGTCAACTGATTTTTGAAAAAGGTACAAAGAATACACATTAGAGAAAGGACAGTATATTCAAAAAGTGGTGCTGGTAAAATTGAATGTCAACATTAAGAGAGTGAAACTAGACCTTATCTAATACCAATTACAAAAATAAAGTCAAAGTGGATTAAAGATTTAAATGTAATACCTGAAACAATTAGGGAAAACACATTAAGACATTAGAATGAACAAGTTTTTTGGAAAAGAATTTGAAAATACAAGTAAGAAAAGCAAAATAGACAGAAGGGTTTCCATCAAACCAAAATGATTCTGTTAAGTACAGCAAACTATCAACAAAGCAAAGGACCAATTTACTTAATGTGAGAAAATATTTGTAAAATATGTATCTTATAAAAGGTTGACATCCAGAATATACAAAAACTCAAGAATAAAACAACAGCAGGATAGTGATTTAAAAATGGGCAATAGACCTAAATAGATGTTCTAAAAAAAGACATACAAATGACAAACATGTTTATGAAAAAGTAATCCTAATCACTAATTACCAGATAAATGTAAGTCAAGTCACAATGATATATCATTCCATTCCACTAAGAATGGTTTTTACCAAAAAGTCAAAAAATAACAAGTGCTGTGAAAGTTGTGGGAAAAAAGAGAACTGTTGTGCATTGGTAAGTGGAAATGTAAATTATTACTGCCATCATAGAAAACATTATGGAGCTTCCTAAAGAATTAAAAATAGTACTGCCACGTGACCCAGCAATTCCACCACTGGGTACATAGTCACATGAAGTGAAATTAGCCTTTCAAAGAGACATCTTCTATACTCCCATGTTTATATTAGCACTGTTCAGCATACACAAGAAATGAAAACACTCTATCAGTGTCTATCAGCTGATGGATGTATTGTGGAAAATGTGGTATACATATACACTATGGAAAATTATCCAGTCTAAAAGATTAGTGGAATCTTGTCATTTGTGACAATGAGAATGGAACTGGTATAAGCCAGACAAAGAAAGACAAGTAATGCATGATTTCACTCATATGTAGAATCTAAAGTATTTGATTTCATAAAAGTTGAAAGGAGAAAGATAGTTACTAAAGACTAGGGAAAGGGGGGGTGATGGGGAGAGGTTGATAAATGGGTATTAAGTTGTTGTTACATCAAAGTAAAAAACCATGCTGTGCTATTGCACAGTAGGATGACCCACAGACAATAATAATGTACTGTATATTTCAAAAGCTAGAAGAAAGGAGTTTAGAAGATTTTACAATTAATAAATGATAGAGATTGGAGGACATAGATAAGTGTAACCTGATATAGGCATTATAAAACATAGACAACCACCAAAATATCACATGATACTCATAAGTATGTACAACTTCATATTTTATGTATCAGTTAAAATAAATTTAATTTAATAAATTCACACACATATACCCACTCAAAAGTACATGCAGAGCAACTACATATTATGCTTTCTTTAAGTTCATTGAATATATGCTATCATTAAAGGTATTATAGGTTTTAGGAGCTTTGGGGGAAGTGGTTTATAGTAATTAATAAATAACAGCATTTGGATTTCATCTTTCTTCAATGAAGCATAAAGAATTTTCAATTCAATGATTCCATTTCATGAGATAATTAATATAAATACTAAGGTTTTCATATCAGAGAAACACAGCTGTTTATTCTCATAGAATCAAATTAATGTTCCATACACACATTGTGTCTAATATTAATATGTCATAAACCTTAAAATGATTTAAATTAAATTACATTTCCGTAAAGTAAATCTTATCTCATTGTCTCGTCACAATTGGAAAGACCAGTAATACTCAGACTGTACGACATAAACTGAACAACTGTCTAGAAAAAATAAGCAATAAATATTCAGGAAAGATTTTATAAACATCTGAGATATATTCTTATATAAAACATCACATTCAAATTCTGTGATTCTAATTTAAAAATATAAAGGAAACAACTCATCAATGGGAGATGTTTCAGTTAGCCTTCTCACTGCTATGACTCAAAATACCTGCTAACCAAAACTTAGAGGAACAGAGATTTATTAGCTCTCAGTTCTGGAGGTTTCAGAGGTTCAGTCTATGTTAGGTCAGGTCATGTTTGTGGAACGTGGATCTCAGTGCATGAAGTAAGGAAGCAGAGAAAGAGAGAGACGGAGAGAGAGAGAGGGAACAAGCAGAGGGTGAAGAACACATGTGTATTCCCCAAAGCCACACTCCCAGTGACATATCTATCAATAGAGTTATCTACTGATGAGATTAGAACACTCATAATTCAATAATATCACCTCTGAACACTTGTGCCAATTCATGAGCATGTCCAGGGGACTTTCTAGGTCCAAACCAGCACAGAATACTCAAGGACAAGGTAGGCTCCAAGGAAGGTGTCTGAAATGACAGCCATGCTCCGCTCACCTCAAACTGAAGGACCATAACCCTAAGCGTCACAGAGAAACTAGTTAAAATCTCTGTGATCCTTTTCAACAATAATTTTGTCTAGTGAGGAATTCTCATCAGAAGAGGACTTACTAAAAATAATGGGGATGAATAAAAGTGATATGTATAACTCTATGCATAATGTTTTATAATATGATGTGTTACATAGCATATGATACATTTAAATATATTGTATAATATAATTAACACATTAATTGTATTTGGGTAGAAATAAGAAAATACTTTTTAATTGTATATAGATACAGATAGATGCAACAATGGTTTTTAGAGAAATGTAGAAAGGCTTAATTTTGAAAACTTCATGATTAATTTTTCCATTCTTGAATTCCCAAGATATAGCTGATGTGGAGGGCAGTATATTCTGTGTTTAGGAAATTCTCATATAATGTCAGGATATAACATAACAGATCATGTGCACACCAATTATTCAAAGAACAAAAAAGGCCTATGACCATAGGATTATAGAAGCAAAGAAATCAAATGGAAAAAGTGTGTCATGCTATTGAGTGTACCTTTGATACTGACTTTATTAATAATCAAAAGCTGAACATTTGACATAATTACAAAATTTGGAATAAATCTTTGGTCTTGCAAAAAATACCTGCCTATATTTAATTTGACCTACTAAAATATGCACATTTTAAAGTTTTTAACATGTGTTAAGTCTTGCAATAAGTCTTTAACATAATTATTTTATTTTACCAACTCTGACAATATACCCATTTTAAAGAGGAGGGAACTGAGGTTCATTATATTTACATATCTAACTCAAATTTTTACACAGCTTACTGAATTGCATAACTATGTATCAAATCCAGTGACCAACCTATGTCATTCTTACTATTATGCCACTGGATGCTTTCAATTACAGAGGATAAAATACAAATGGCAGTATAGTGGTTCATGCTTGTAATCCCAGTACTTGGGAGGCTGAGACAGAGGTTGCAGGTTCGAGGACAGCCTCAGCAAGTAGTGAAACTCTCATCAACCTAATAAGACTCTGTTTCAAAATAGAAAATAATAATAATAATAAAAAAATAACAATAATAATAATAATAATGATAATAATAAAATAAATAGGTCTGGGGGTTTAGCTCGTGGTAGAATGCCCCTGGGTTCAATTTCTAGTACCACAAAAAAACAAAAAAAGAAACCAAAAAACTAATGGAATAGTACTGTATGAACTATTGAAAAATTCCCCTATTAAGGATAAGTAATTAACTAGAAAATTAACTTAAATAATTTCTGCTTTCATTGAGCTCATTTTGTCCTTTCCTCTCTTTGGAAATAAAAGTAAGTCATTTCAAAGTCACTTAATGCCATTTTCATATAATTTGCACACTTATTTTTGAAAAAAATTAAGTTATCTTGCAATTATTTTTAGCTTTAAAAATGCATTGGCTTTGTTCATAAATGCTATTTCAACTATGTATGTGTACGCATTTTTTAACACATGTTGGGCTTTTAGACTGTCTCAAATTTCTTTATATATGCTGGGTAATTGGTGCTTTACACTTCATTATTCATTCAGTTAATTCATGCCAAAATGATTCTTGTGTGTGTACATTTTGGCCCTACAGGTTTTTAATTAATTTCTTTGCCATCAAGTAGCATTTTTATAAAGCATCCTGTGTGCTTTGTAAGGTTGCAATTTTCTATTCTGCCAAATTAGTTTTTTTAAAGGTTTTTTTTCTTTCTCCCTGTAAGGGCAAGCTTCCCCTAGAGCCACATAATATCACTGTGTTGATTGGAAAGGTTATTATATACAAATCAAACCCTTTGTGGTAAGATGAATGCATAGCTAATTTTAAATCACAAGGCATTCTATGGGGTGTGACAAGATGTCCACTGAGCACATTCTCCTCCTTTCCCTCCCCAGACCAAACTGGGGGAAAACACAGAAGTAAGAGATAGATATGGATTAAAAAAAAATGAAGGAAAACACAGTTTAAGACTTCTTAGACGGTAGAAGGTCTTTGTGTTTGGGTATAAATGGAAACACTTAGCTCAGAGTCTAGGTCCCAGGGTTATGGGAGAGCTCTGATGGTTATTTTAACAGAGTACTGAGTGGATGCCAATGGTAGTACTTTTCTCAGTACTTCCCCAGGTCCTGACTCATACAGGGCAATGGGTGACAAGGACCAGATGCCACAACAAAGATAGGCAATGGGGACTAAACACAGGCATTCTGCCTCTGAGCTATACCCACTGCCCTATTTGATTTATTTTTCTTTATTTTGAAATAGGGTCTCACTATGTTGCTGAGGGCCTTGCTAAGTTGCTGAGGTTGGCCATGAATCTGCCATCCTCCTGGCTCAGCCTCCCAAGTACTGGGATTACAGCATGTGTGTCAACATGCCTGGCTTGTAGTGTTTCATTGTCAAAAAGTAACCCTGAGTTTAGAAAACCTGTATCTTTTATAATGGGTTGTAAGCGCACATGCCCTTTGACAGAGTGAGAAATATTCACTCCTATCTTCCAAGGCTATAAGCAAACCTGCTTTATCCTGGAAAATAGATGCTGCCTTCCTCTTCAAAGGCTGTTTACCACACAGACATCCCTAAATAGGCAGTCTAGAAGAGGGCAATCGATGCCTTTGCTCAAAATATGTCCATCAATGCAAGGAACCTACAGAGTATTATGTCCGTGCTGAGAGCAGCAACAGTTCAGGGGCCCCGGGTAACATCAGGTTACAGCAAAATCACACAGGGGTGGGAAGCAGATTATAACTAATACGAACACATTGTTTACTCCTGAGTGGTTCTTTGTTTGTTTAGTGAGCCCAGAGCAATAAACTCAAGAGAGAGTTCTAAGGAAAATGAAAGAAAGAAAGAAGGAAGGAAGGAAGGAAGGAAGGAAGGAAGGAAGGAAGGAAGGAAGGAAGGAAGGAAGGAAGGAAGGAAGGAAAGAGAATGTAAAACAAGCAAACAAAAAACACAGGCAAATCAAAAGAAAACCAGAATAACAATATTGACATCAAACAGAATACAAGCCGGGCATGGTGGCGCACACTTGCAATTCCAGCATTTGGAAGGCTGAGACCAGAGGATCCGGGTTCGCGACCAGCCTCAGCTACCTAGTGAGGCCCTCCGCAACTTAGTGAGACCCTGTTTCAAAATAAAGAATAAAAAAATATGGCTGGGGGTATAGCTCGGAGGTAGAATGCCCCTGAGTTCAATCCTCAATACTGCACACACACACACACACACACACACACACACACACACACACACAAAACCCAGAATACTGTGGTGTAGAAGGAGATATAACATATATAGAGAGGAGCAGGGAATTAAGAAAATCTCAGTCTAATTGATAATATACACACAGTCCTAAAATACAAAACAAAGGTATTTCTTCATGAGTTGATGCATATACTCCGGGGTATGTGGCCTTATCTGAAAACTCTTTAATTGACTGATTAATCTCAATAACACTGTGAAGTAATTAATATTATGATGACATATTAAATTAAGAAAACCAAAGCACAAAGAGTTGACTTGGGAAGATGACACACCTAATAAATATTTTTACCAGATCACAGTTCTGAAAACTAAAGCATTCGATCCTTTTGAATCTTTCTGTGTAATGCCTATAATTATGAAGGTGCTCAATATGTATTAGTTCTTATTATGATACAGAATGCTTGCTTAGTGTTGTGCACCAATGTCTTAGCTTAATAACTAGAGCTGTAATGAAATGCTTTGATTAGTTATGAAATAATTGTTCCGTAAGACGGAACAGCTTTTTTTTTTTTTTTTCCTTTCCTTGGCAGGATCAGATTTAACTCATTTTTTTTTTTTTTTTTTTTTAAGGTATGTAGAGTTTTATTTGAGTCGTAAGTCCCTGGTTGTTCTGCTGCTGTCTACATAATGAAAACTTAAAACATCTTCTCCATTAAGTTCCTCTTTCCCTTTCTCTTATTACCAATAAAATTCATACACACTTCACTAGTTGTACTTAAAGCTAAAAGCTGCTGTTAAACATTGCCCTAAGATGTATATTTCTTTTTTTAAAAAAATCCTTCTGTTAAAGCATAACCTTATATTTACACTAAAATTAATGTTAAAACATACCATCTTAGTAAAAGTCTTATTTCAACTATAAGTAAAACTCTTAAAATGATTTTAAATCAATAGAGTTAAAAACAGAGACTTGTGAATTTCCTATTTTAAAACTGATAGAGACTGACAAAAGTTTAACAGGAATATGTTACTTTTAAAAATCTCTAGGCATTATTTTAATCTGAAATATAAACGTCTATTTTATATATTCTATAAGTAATTGTGTATAATTAATTCTACATATTGTATAATATATTTTATAATATAATTTTCATTGATTTTTAGCATATCATATAGGGAAGTTTTCTATTAGTACTGAGGCAGAAAAGAAAGAAAATGAGAGCATAGATAGGAAAGAGGGAGGACGCTGGTAAAATGGACAAGGAAGAGAGCAACAAACAAACACAAAAATACAAAATCAAAACAAAACAAAAAACAAAACCCAGAAACATGCAAAACTGTAGAACAAAATGGCAAAGAGGAAAAAATATAGTTCATGTGCACAAATGGATAGGTCTACATTCTTAGACCCTTTGGAGAAGATGAGAATTCTCTCCAAAATTATGTGCAGATCCAACATAACAGCCATGAAATTCCTAACAGATTCGTAAAAAAAAAAAAAAAAAAAAAAAAAAAAAAAAAAAAAAAAAAAAAAAAAAAAAAAAAAAAAAAAAAAAAAAAAAAAAAAAAAAAAAAAAAAAAAAAAAAAAAAAAAAAAAAAAAAAAAAAAAAAAAAAAAAGCTGACATTAAAGTTTATATCAAAATAAATGAAAAGGGCTTAGAATAGTCAAAACAATGTTGAAAAAGAGTTGAAGTACTTACATTTTCTGATTTCAAAAATTATCACAATACTATAGTAATCAAAACAATGCGAGTGTTGAAAATAGCTAGTAATAACTTATATTTCAAAATTCCTCAAACAGCATATTTTAAATATTCTCTTCACAAATAGGGTGCTAAGTAGATGAAGTGAGAGATATGATAATCACCTTGATTTAATGATTTTACAATGTATGCATGATATATCACATTGTATTCCGTAAGTACATGCAATTATTCTTTGTTTACTTGAGTAAAATAAAAATAAGCAAAACAGTATAGTCATGCTATAATGATGATATTCAGATCCATAGAACAGTACTGAAAGCCTATGTTTACTACTTATATTTATGATCATATAAACTCAAGATTTACAGTCAGTTAATTATTGACAAAGATGCTGTCTTCTACCAAACATAAGCATTGAAATAAAATGGCTCATATATACAAATTTTATTTAAAACTATAATTTCTTCAGAGAAAGAAGTAGAAGTAAATCTTTGTGACCTTGGATTAGGTGATGCCTTCTTAGCAACAAAATTAAAAAATAGTAGAAGTAGCAGAAAAAAAGCAATTGATAAAGTAAACCTCCTAAAATAAAAAATTTTTTGCATTTCAGAAGATATAATACAAGAATGTGAATGTCAAAATATAGGTTACAGATTGAAAGAGAATGTTTGAAAACTATATATCTGATGAAGGACTTGGCTGAATACTTAAAAGAAATATTACAACTCACTAATAAGACCACAAAAAATCCAATTAAAAGTAGATGAAGGGTTTGAATGAATGTTTCACTGAAAGAGATACACAAATGGCTGATAAGCACATGAGAAAATGTCTGACACCATTAGCTATTAGGAAAATGCAAATTAAAACTATTTTGAGATAGCATTTTACAAGCAGTAGGAAGTCTAAAATTTTTTGTGCACTCTGACCTTTGTTGACAAAACTGCAACCCTCATATCCTACTGTTAGAAATATAGAGTGGTGAGGATACTTTGGAAAATAGTTTGGTTTCTTGAATTTTATGAAAATAAAATTTTAAGTGTAAATTTACCTGATGACCCAGCAATTCTACTCACCATGAAATAGAAAGATGTTTATGGAAACATCAGTAGTAGCATTATTGATAATAACTAAAAAGTAAGACTAATCAAAACATTTCATTTCTTTGTAAATGGACAAATACAAAATTTATTCCACACAATTAATTACCATCCAGCAATAAAAAGATTCAAATACTGAAATATGCTGCAATATAGATGAACTTCAAATAATTATCCTAAAATAAACCCAAAAACATATTGTATGATTTCATTTAGATTAGATAACTAGGAATGGCAAATCTGGTGAGACAGAAGGTAGATTTGTGGGTGCCGAGTGATGGGTTTGGGATCCAAGAATGATTATAAGTGGACATACAATTTCTTTGGGGGTAATAAATGTTCTAAAATTGGGTTGTGGTGAAAATTACAAACATCTTTAAATTTACTAAAAATCATTTAGTTGTATACTTTAAAATAGTAAATTGTATAGTATATCAATCATACCTAAATATGATTGTTAAATTGCATATGTTATACTATAAAAACATATAAATAACCTAGCAGGTATTAAAATAGAATGGCTTATTTTTGTCGGTATGTGGTATTGAACCCAGAGCTAATCAATTACCTTAACACTGAGCTACATGCCCAGCCCTTTCTATTTTTTATTTCATGACAGGGTCTTATTAAGTTCCTCAGGTCGGCCTTGAACTTGTGATCCTCCTGCTTCCTTTGCTTCTAGAGTACCTGGGAATACAAGCATGTGTCACTGCCCCATGCTTAGAATGCTTTTTAAAAATAGATATCCTGTAAATATTTCTGGTATTTGCTTTAAAGCACGATGGTCTAAGTTCTTTTTGTTGGTTTTCCACTCATTGGATAGAACAAATTTGGGATGAAACTGATCTCTCTCTCTCTCTCTCTCTCTCTCTCTCTCTCTCTCTCTCTCTCTCTCTCTCTCGTTCTCTCATTTTTTTCCTCTGAATATTTAGATTAGTATTCATGATATAGAGTCCTGATGAGAATTTCAGGAGCCATGCTATGTAAACCCCCTTTGGCTATCATAAGCAATGAGTACATTTTAGCTATTATTTTTAAATGTTTCTGAGATTTCTTTCAGGCTTAAGAATATATAAAATCAGAAGTGGTTTGATAACTTTTGGCATTATAGTGTTTTCTGTCTCGTGCTGAGAGCTGGTAGCAAAGCTGACTGTTTCTTGGATCTCTTAACAGCGTTTTTCAAAGGAACCACCATCCTCTGAAATGTGTCTTTCAAACATGATTGGGCAGAAACCCCAATAACAGTTGGTTCCTAAAAAATCTCTTTTTCTCAAAATTATCATCATTTTTCCCCCATAAAGAATTGAAATGTCTTCTGTGCATCGAAAAAAGAGTGAATAAGTATGACCCTTGAATCTTAGAAAGTTAATATAAAAGTAGACATTATAGAACTTTAAACATTTTTATGTATATTATTTATTAGGAAGATTGTATTTAGTTTAATGTCTTTTTTTAAGGGAGAGACTGATGTTATTATTTTGTGTTCATTGTTAGAAAAGAACACAATAAAAATAAAGAAAAACTCAGTTTATGTTGGCTGACCACTAAGGAAAGAGGGGACTTGGGAAGCCATGTGCAAATGTTGCTGGGATTCATATCCAGATTTGAGTCACTTCTTCAAGAGTTTGCATTGTGACTCTGTCATGCTTCTTTCTAAAGAAGGTAATTTGTTTTACAACATGTTTAAGTATTTCAATATAAACAGCTGATTTTTTTAAAAAATAATTTTACATTTTCAACAAAGGAATGTGAGTCAAAGTGATGGCTATGTCCAAGAGCAGTTTTGCATTATCTGTATCATCTTCCCTCAATTTCTGAACAAACTCTGAGGATATATGGAAGGGCTTTGAATAAGAGACACTAAATGAAAAGATTCTGGGCACCCTAATTACACATGGAAGACTGCAGGCTGTCCATTTGCCTGGACTGCTCTGTGAGACAGAACTAAAGTTTTATTTGTGAATTTTCTGAGATTCAGGAGTTGGAGTATTGTAATAATTAGCTTAACTCGACTAATGTAGATCATTTTTTTGCTTTTCTGTGAAAACTTGGAAACATTCTTTATGAACTCATGATTTAAGCATCGAGGGGCATTTAGAGTAGCCTCATATTATTGTGACAAATGAGCAAGGAGATAAGCTAATCCTTACCAATTTAAAAAAGGAATACCATTTGCATTGTGAATATCATAGCACCTATATAATTAATTTCATTTAACCTTAACACATTGACTTTATAAGTTAGGGATGATAAATGAGACAAAGACGCCCTCTACATGGTTTATTTTGTTACTGCAGGCCATACCTTTTTTGCCTTGACTGGTCCCAAATCTTTCGATTCTTCTACTCTGTGTCCAATATTTTATCTAACTTATAACTATAACAAGCAGAGACTTCAGAAAATTGAGCAGCTAAAGTCAACTTTGATGGTTGTCACTCCACAAGCTGTTTTCAACATTTGCAGAACCTGGATCTTCTTTCAGAGTCTCCTATATTATAATAAATATTTAACTAATCTGTTCGAAGTTAATTTGGTAGTGGCACATTTCTCTCTCTCTCTCTTTTTTTTTTTTTTTTTTGGTACTGGAGGTTGGTTCCATGGGCATTCTACATCTAAGCTACATAAGCTACATTCCCCGCCCTATTTTATTTTTTAATTTTAAAACAGTTTCTCACTAAGTTGCTGAGGGCCTCGCTGAGTTGCTGAGACTGGCTTCAAACCTGCGACACTTGTGTCTCAATCTCCCAAGTCATGGGATTATGGGCATGCACCACCATGCCCAGTGTTTATCACACATTTCTAAATGAATATATGACCCAGTTCTTACCAAAGACAATTATAGAAAGTCTGTGAGGAAGTTTCTCTAGCAGGTTTCTCTGGATAACATAAAACAATTTTTTTTTTTTTTTTTTTCGGTACTGGAGATTGGACTCAGGGGCATTCTACCTCTGAGCTACACTCCCAGCCCTATTTTTTATTCTTTATTTTGAAACCAAGTCTCACTAAGTTGCGGAGTGCCTCACTAGGTAGCTGAGGCTGGCCGCGAACCCGGATCCTCCGGTCTCAGCCTCCCGAATGCTGGGATTACAAGCGTGTGCCACCACGCCCGGCAACATAAAACAATTTTAAAAATAAAATAAAAACATAAAGAACAAATAGGCCTTTTCTATTATTGTCATTGCTATTACATTCCATAATTTCTGGAACTAGGGGGACTAATACTTTATTGTACCTTAGCTTGAGAAAAATATTTATCATTCAAGAGTAGAAAAGTGGAAAAAACATGCACCTTTGATGATAATTTTTACTGAATTCATTGAATTCTATACATATTATGGGAGATCATAAGTCTCATTACTTTTATGTAGTTGGATTAGACTTCTCACATCCTTGCAAGGAAAATTACCCTAGTTGATACAATACATTAAAATTGTACTGCCAGTGGGGAAACCAAGCAATCTAAACCTACTCTATGAAGGTGAAAATATAAAATTAATAATATTAGTCTTCTTATAAGGATGGAATCATATTTAATTAAAGAAATATGGAATAATCCTTTGGCTTTGAATATTCTGTTTATTCAAACGTTTTGCTACACTTTATATTTTAGTCATAAGAAAGCTAAGGATTTCAAATATATATGATTCATGGAAATAAAAAGTCATTATGATGTGATTAATAAAGTAGCTGAGCAAAGTATCCACTTGATGAAGGCCTCAAGTAATACTAGATTTGACCTTGCCCTATCTTTTATTGTTGTTTCCAATGTTTTTCTGTTTTATATTCTGACATACAATGTAAAAGCATTAGACCTCTATTTTTGTTGAATTGTTTATTAGAAAGCTTGTCTTTACTCATCTGAAATATAATCGACTTGTCAAAAAACTTTCACAACTTGCAAAAAGTAATTTGATTTCCTATAAAATAGTGTACCAGACACAGACACTGAGCTATATATTTTATACTCTATGTGTTTTGCATATCATCAATTCTAAGATGTACATTCATTTTAATGTTTTAAAATGTAGCGTGTGTGTGTGTATGTGTGTGTGTGTGTTTGTGTGTGTGTGTGTGTGTTATCCAAGGGCATTCTACTACTTCAGAGTTACACTGCCAGTCCTATTTTATTTTTTATTTTTATCAGGGTTTTGCTAAGTGCCTCAAACCTGATATCCCTCCTGGCTCTTAAAATTTGTCTTTCAAAGATTATTTCATGAAAAATAAGCAAATTATTCCTTGTAGAATATAAAATAATGCTACATCATCTTTGCATATCTTTGCGATAACAAAGTGGTAACTTAATGGACTGTCACATCAAAATGCATTCATTCATTCATTCGTTCATTCATTCATTCAAATAATGGGACAGTATTCATAAAATGGATAAACTAGTGATTCTGCACTCATATCACAGTTTTTTACTAATATTTTTGTAAAAAATTCAGCATATACACAGAAGATAGCTTTCCAAGCATGAACATAAATGGGTCAAATGATATGGCAAATGTAGACTCATTAAATAGTATTTTTTTCAATCTGTATTTGAAACCGGTTAATATGAAAATGTCTATGTCTCTAGGAGCATTATACTTTAGTTCAAATATGATTGGGGGACTTTTAAAAAGTCTCCTATTCTATAAATATTTTACCCTCCACTTTAGTAATGTTTGGATTATAGGTAGAGCTGGGTCTTAGGTTTGGTCCACTGTGTAGTTCTGAGGTAATAGGGCTGGAAAAATGGCCTAATCAGAAAAACAAATGTGCAAACTTCTTTGCTTATAAAGAGTGGGTAAGGAATGAGAGTAAGGCCAAACCTGACATAATTACATAATTTCTTCAAAATATTTCTGAGTCTAAGAAGAAAATAAAAGTACAACTTTGTTTGCTTATTTATTGCTGCATTTAAGTTTTAAAGAAAACATGTAGACTTGTACCATGGTTCCCATACTCAATCAAATTTTATATTTCCTGTGGTGTTTTTATTTTGCCAACATTGGAGATTTTCCGAAGCATGTAGCCTGAAAATTAAAATTAACTTATCCGTTGATAAAGAACTCAAGAGTGTCAAATTACATGAGCTAATTCTAAATGAAGAGTTGCTTAAATACTGAATCTTTGACAAGTGATTTAATTAGCATATATCTGCTTCCTAGACCACTTTCTGTCCTTTGAAAAGGAGATAATAAGAGGCAATTAAGAGATGTGTTTACTTGAGATAAGGTGGGTACAGTGGTTGAAAATACTGTGTGGCATAAGACAAGCATCCAAAGAATGGCAGTCATTATAACTATTCATTGAATCATTGAATTAAACAAAATCCAGTAACATTTTATAAGTAATTATGCCACGTATCCAGATTCTTTAGTAGCAAGTATAATTTCTTTATGATACAAAGTGATTTATTTCCATTAGTTCTTATAAAATAAAGTTGCCCACAGTTACCCTCAGGCTTTTCCATAGGAAAAATAAAGGGCTCAGGTCAGTATTCAAGGAAAACTGCAATAAAAACAACAAAGTCAAGATGGGTGTGGTGGCACAAGACTGTAATACTTGGGAGGCTGAGACTGGAGTAGCACAGATTTGAGGGCACCCTCAGCAACTTAGCAAGGCCCTCGGCAACTTGGGGGGACCCTGCTTAAAAAAAAAGTCTGGGGGTGTAACTCAAAGGTAGAAAACCCCTGGGTTCAATCTCCGGTAAAACATGAGTATCAGTTTAAAACAGAAAAATATTTTAGGACTGTACCTTCTGGCCAGCTTGACTCTGGGCTATGTTACTTGCTCTTTTTAGAAGTAAACCTATACATTTACCTGGTTGGTTTCTTTACCTCAACTATCTTCCCCATATATTAGAACATTGTGTGCCTGACACTCAAATGACCCTCATAGAGACTTTATTACCCATGGAAAAGAAACACTATACAGAGTATGAATAGTTCAAAGGACACGTTAGGGGAAACATTTGCTAAGTACTTCTCACATCATCTCTTTTTTGACAGAACAACTTTTAGTAGTTCATAAATGTAAGATTTAAATACCTCCAAATTTATTGAATCTGCATTGTTATTTAAAAGAAAATGGCACTATAGAAAAATACATATGCAGCAAAATTCTCAACAGCCTAATTACTTCTCTTTAATTTGTTTTTTATAACCACAAGCTTAGTTCTAGTACAATAGCTTCAGCTTTTTCAAAAATATTGGTTGATATATCCAAAACTTGTTTCTTTGCATATTCTCTAAATACTGCCTCCTTGTGAATTAAAAATACAGAGCATGATTAACCATAGTTACAAATGTAATGCCATAATACATGGTCTTTTCCCAAAAAGATAAATTTTATTTGTAAATAATTAATTTTCTTATACTAACACTTTCAAAAATTTTCCTTGTATTCAATTACAAAATTATATATTTTCCTAATATGATTTAGCTGAGATTTATAAAATTTTGTTTGACTATTTCCAGAGAGGAAAAATATTTATTATCTGTAGCAATACATAAGCATTAGACAATAGTGTGCAGCTTTTCATATTATGAAGGCAACAATTTTTCCTGGTTATTGCTTTACACCAGGGATTCTCTAATAGTAACCTATTACTTATCTCCCACGGCACACAGATTATTCTTATCAGAGGGTTTAATCATGTTTCTAAGATAAAAATCTTTCTGCTTGACACTGGTGGTGGGGAAGTGATTGTTTAGCTTCATGGAAGTGTCAAATAAGCATTTATATCAGTGGATTTTTTTTTTTTTTCATTTTAGCACATCGGAAGAGCAGCACGCCTGCAGAATATGGAATGTCTATTATACATTGGCTCTTATTTCTGAACTTACAAATGCTCCATTTCAATCAAGCAAGTATTTATTTGGACTATTGATCTTCAACTTAGTCAAGTTGTTCCCAACTGGTTGGAGTCTCCCAAGAGAAATGCATCTTGCTTTTAGTAGGAAGGAATACTCTGCGAAGTAACATTTCTACGGAGAAGACTGATGATGCATCTATTATGTCTCCTTATCAAATAATAATTTCCCTTGAAATGTTGAAAATCTTGTGAGAGTGTTTACTTATGACAATTGCAATAAGCCAACGTAAATAAGAGATATAGCTGATCCGAGGTCTAACAAACCAGTTTATTTTTATTCAATCATTTCAAAGCTGATTTTAAAAAAGCAGTTCAAAGTATGTCATATCCATGTATAAAAGTATCTTTCACTATCAATATCACTATTCTTTTCAGGGAGGGGTAGTTAGCAGGGTGAAACCTGAAGGGAAACACACCAAGACGTGTGTGCAAGTTTGTACGGCTTTGAATCTCCCTCTGATGTATCATTACAGTGTACCAACAAGAGTATACAAACCTACACAGAAAAAATGGCTACACTTGGTTATTTGCTAAAAAAAAGTAAATAATTTTAAAAACACAATCATTATGAATTGATTTCTTATCCTGTTAATATTCTCAATATAGAAATATTTTTTATACAGGCTTTGACACAGTAATAAAAAGCTCCCTGTAGGAACTCCTTGCTTGCTGGGATAGTGGATCTGATTGATTCTCAAATTGAAAGTGTTTAAATAAACAGTTTGCCATTGACCTTGTCACCTATGTGTCTTAAAAACATGCATTTATGAGAACTTTAAAACTTTCATTCCTATTTTATTGGACAGATATTCCAATTTAAAATGTTCATCATTCTGAATCATCAACGTCTCATTTTAAGGTTAAATATAAGAATTTCTTAAACCATTCCTAATTTACATAGGATATTAATCTACCTATCAATACCTCATCTATTCTGTGGTTTACATTTCCAAATCTGGACACTTCCATTAAGCAATATCAATTAATATCTTAATAGTACCTTCATACTGTTGCTCCTAATTAGCAAATTTAAAACTAAGTAAATTTTTAACATGCACTCCTTTCAAATCAGGTCATTCTTATACTATGATTTCTGCAATTGTTTTTAGGAACCTAAATAAAAATCTTAATAAATGTTTTCTTCATTTCAATTTTGTTGCTTTCAAATTATTTCATAGCTCTTATAATCACAGTAGTTGGGAGGCTGAGAAAGGAGGATCACAAGTTTGAAGAAAAACTGGGCAATTTAGTAAGATTCTGGTTCTAAATAAATAAGCAAATAAATACAAAGGGGATGGGGTATAGCTTGGTGATAGGATGCCTCTGGGTTCAATCCTTAGTACCATCAAATAAATATCTGTATATTTCATAGCTCATTTTAACAAGTGTGTTTCATTTTGTCATTTATAAAAGATCCATTTTTTAAAGCTTGTTTCACATTCAGAATCAGTAAGAATATCTTCTATGTTTTTTTTTTTAAGTTTTTTAAGTTATTGGGAAATGGTGTTAAGCAGGCTAGACCAATAACAGACTATTATATAAAAACAGCTAAGGAACTTCCTCAAAGGGAAATTTTTTCATGGATTTATACAAATACCACTAAAAGACAACTCTAATATTGAAGTCAGTGTGAGTTCTTTCTTTCTTTATTTATTTATTTTGTGGTACTGGGGATTGAACTCAGGGGCATTATACCTCCGAGCTATACCCCCAGCCCTGTTTTTTTTTAATTCTTTATTTTGAAACCGAGTCTCACTAAGTTGCGGAGTACCTCACTAGGTAGCTGAGGCTGGCGGCGAACCGGGATCCTCCGGTCTCAGCCTCCCGAATGCTGGGATTACAAGCGTGCGCCACCACGCCCGGCTAGTTCTTTATTTTTAATTTTCAAATTTGTTTTAGTTTTTCTAGCTACTTTGCATTTATATATCTATATCTATCTAAATCTCTCTCTCTCTACTATATATATATATGTTTAGAATCAGTTTGTCAACTTTCACTAAAAAAATAAAAATAAAAACACAAACACAAACAAAAAAAACCCAAACCTATAGGGATACTGATTTGTTATTGCATAGAATCTACTGAAAAATTCCAACAGAAATGGCCTTTTAGCAATAATGAGTCTTCATATCCATGAAAATGATATACATCTTCACTTATTAAATCTTCTTTGGTTTGGCTCAGATGATGGTTTGTAATTTTCATTTATTATATAGTACATTGTATCAACATTCATCACATAAAATTATAATTACACTCTGTTCTGGTCTATTATGCAGCAAATTTTGGTTAGAATTGATATTATTTCTTCCTTAAATGTCTGCTAGAATCATCTAATGAAGCCCTGTGGACATGGAGTTTTCTTCATAGGAAAGTTTTAATTTATAATTATTAAATATATATACATATGAAAATGATATATATATGATGCACAAATATTTAAATTATAATTTAATTCTAGTAAACAGTATATATTCATATATATTAATTTCTTCTTATGTATTTACTACACATTCATATACATATATGAATATATACTCATTTCTTCTTGAGTAAGCTACTGTAGTCTTTCACTGAAATCATTCATCTACTTTAAGTTTTCAAATTCATTGACATGAGTTGTTCATAACACATGCTCTCTCATTATCATTTTAAATAATCTATAGTGATATTGCTAATGTGTGTCTTCTCTATTATTTTCTTGACCAGTCTAGATAGGTTTTTCTCTATTATATTGACTCTTTCTTAAAATAACTTTTGGGTACACAACTGTTCTGTGTTTCTGTTTGTTATTTTATTTGTTCCTGCTCATTTCTTTAATATTCTCTCCTTTAGCTTGTTTCGTATTTAATTTTATCTTTTTTGTCTAAATTCTTATGATACAAGCTTAAAATTTGACTCAAAGCTTTTGTTATTTCATAGACGCATTCAATTCAGTAAATTTTCTTCTAACCACTGTGTTGGTGGTGCCACACACATGTTATGCTTTCATTTTTGTTCAATCAATGTATGTTTTAAATTCACTTGTGACTATCATTTTTGATCTATGGCTTATTCAGAAATTTACTGTTTAATTACCAAATATTTATGTAAGTATCTATATATTATCCATCTGTCAAGGTCTAGTTTAATTTTATGGCTGTTCAATAATATACATTATATGATATCTATTAGCTTGATGTTTGTTTAGTGGTCCAGAATATGGGTTATTGGATAAATATTCTATGTGCACGTAAGAAGCATGTTTGATGTGGTTTGGGGGTGGTATGTTCAATAATTGTCAAAATATGAAGTTGATTGATAGTGTTTTCCAAGTCTTGTATGAACTTAGTGATTTTCTGAATACCTGTTCCATTGATCCTGAAAAACAAACGTTGAAGTCTCCAACTGTAACAGAGGATGTGTTCATTTATTTTATTTTTTTTTATTTTTTTATTTTTTTTTTGCGGTACTGCGGATTGAACTTAGGGGCGTTCTACCTCCGAGCTATACCCCCAGCCCTATTTTTTATTCGTTATTTTGAAACCGAGTCTCACTAAGTTGCGGAGGACCTCACTAAGTAGCTGAGGCTGGCCGCGAACCCGGATCCTCCGGTCTCAGCCTCTCGAATGCTGGGATTACAAGCGTGCGCCACCACGCCCGGCTTATTTTTTTTTAGTTTTATCATATTTTGCTTTATGTGGATTAAAAGTCTCTTGCTAGATGCAAAGAGACTTTATATTTAAAAGATAAAAGAGAGTATTATATTTACTATAATCATTGCAGAGAGTATTATATTTACTATAATTATTGATATAGGTGGAATTAAACCTACCAATTTGCTAGTTATATTCTATTTGCCTCATTCTCCTTTTCCTCCTTTCTTGCCCTTTGAGTTAATTGAATTTTTATGACGTCATTTCATCTCCACTAATGGCTTGCTCGTTATCCCTCCTAGGCTTGCCTCAAGCCCTTAGGACTCCTATGCTCTTTCCAGCATTGCAATGTCTTCCCTCGGTGGAAGGAAGGCTTTCTTCCATCTGTGGCTGCTCTTGGGCATGTGAATGTCACTATTTCTTCCTTAGGTGACTTAATTTTGCTTGTTCCTCTGCTGAAGAAGGTCCTTCATTTCCTAACAGAAAGAGACTTTGCCTCTACCACTGCTCTAGAAGAATACTGGCAAGGGGCAGGATGGTTTCCAATGCACATCCCAGAGTAAAGGAGCTTTGCTTCTATTTTGTGCTTTCATTCTTTCTCCCTTTTTCCTCTTTATTTATTTTCTAATTAGGAAACTTTGTCTGATTCTATCAATTCATGTCTCTACTGTGCTTTTTGATTTTTCTGGAAGACTTGTTAAGCACAACTATTTTCTCTACCATCTCAATGCTTTTCTGGATATACTTGGACAGTTTATATTCTTCCTAAAATACTATGTAAAGACTTACCATTAGTATGGAACGTTTGAATTTGCAATGTATAAATAAATTAACAATTGCAATTTTTTTGTGTTAATTTATCATGATATTTATGTAAGTATTATTACCAGTAAAGATGATCTTCATTGATCTGTAAAGTTGTTAATAGTCATAGAATAATAAAAGCTTCTAAATTAGTTGCCTCCATAGATGTATACCTTAGGGTGTAAAGAACTATAAATTTTCAACATTGAATCATTTCTCTCTATCTTTCAAACATCTATTGAATATTTATTAAAATGTACAAAAAAATTCTTGTCTGCTTTATTTACAAGATTCATGAAACCCAGAATGTCTCTCTTGTATTGACATCAGCATTTTTTAGAAAGATTCAAGAGCAATATTTAAATAAAAGTTTCCTAAGGAAACAAAAATCAATCTTTTTTTAACATCTGAAGTTATTTTTTATGTTGTGCTTTAAACTATTCAAAAAGGGTGAAAAGGGAATAACCAATGTGGAACGAGGTCTTCATTTCTCATTTATCTGTGTGGAACTTTCACTGTTCCCTTTCTGTCAAACTATTTCTTAAATAATTTGTTATCTTGCTTGCTGTTCTATATTTCAGCTTTGGTGAGCTAGACTTTTGTGGACTTTAAACATTGTTTATCTTTGTAGAACCTTTGTATTCATCGACAGAGGAATTTCTTGATACAATATAAATATTCCTGCAAAGACTGCTGTTCCATTATTAAAACCTTTGAGATGCCTTCAAAAAGTATATTGTTATGTTAACTCTACCAGTCATTGCAGAGTGACATTTTATTATAAGTTTTGTTCTTGTTCTATCTGTTTTCAAGTTGTCTGCATCTAATAAAGAAAAAGAGCTGAGGCAGTACCCACTGTATCCTAAATCAGGATCTCCAGCTAACTGTAGCACTCGTCCTCTCCTTCCTTCCTTCCTTCCTTCCTTCCTTCCTTCCTTCCTTCCTTCCTTCCTTCCTTCCTTCCTTCCTTCCTCCCTCCCTCCCTCCCTCCCTCCTTTCCTCCCTCCCTCCTTCCCTCTTTCCTTCCTTCTCCCTCCCTCCCTTCTATCTCTTCCTTCCTTCCTTTCTTCCTCCCTCCCTCCTTTCCTTCCTTTTTTCTTTCTCTCAAGTTTAAAATACAAACATTTCAAGAATAATACAAATATTCATGTATTACAATCTAAACATGAAGAGAATTTTATGATTTTTCTTCTTCAGCTTTTTTTTTTTTTTTTTTTTTTTTTTTTTTTTTTTTGCGGACCTAGGAATTGAACTCAGGGGCATTCTATCTCCAAGCTATACCCCCAGCCCTATTTTTTATTCTTTATTTTGAAACAGGGTCTCACTAAGTTGCGGAGTGCCTCACTAAGTAGCTGAGGCTGGCCACGAACCAGGATCCTCCTGTCCCAGCCTCCCAAATGCTGGGATTACAAGCGTGTGCCACCACGCCTGGCTTTCAGCTTTCTTAGATTAAAAAGAAAAAAGTATACTACAAATACATTAGTGTCCCATTTTTCTCTTTTCTTTCTCAAATGTTACAGCAGAAACAATTATGTTGAGGTCACATTAAAATGTTTACATGATACCATGATACTGTTATTTATGGATCTTGAGAAGAATTTTTTTTTTTTTCTGTGTAGACATCCTTTTCTTTATGTGATTTGAGATTTTTGCTCTGTGAACTTCCTTAGGTGAGGTTTGTTTTCTCTGGCTTCCATTTTCTGGGTGGTACAAGTTTCCCCTCAATAAGGCCTTCCTGTGAACTACCCTAGTTCTGTTTTAGTTAGTCATGCTACTGTTGTGGACCTGAAGAGATTCTCTGTTGACAGAAGCTTTGGGCAGGTTCCTTTGACTCCTTTCTGAGTAGGCTGTGTAGGGCTGACTTTGGCCTTCCCCCTCTGTTCTTGTGGAATCCAGCTTGAGCAAGAATCTAGCTCCAGCAGTTGATCAACCACCACCCCCACTCTTGATATCTGACTACTCTCCATATTTTTACCACCCTGGCCTTAGAAAACTTTTTCAATCTCAACTGATTTCCTCTTTTTGAGCAAAACTTAAATTACTCTTTTTTTGTTATAATTCTGCAGGTGCCTGAGGACCTGCTTTTTGGTTTTAAATCTATCTTCTTTCTGTTGCTTAGATTGCGTAATTTTTTAAAAAATTTTTGCATACTTTTATTATTCTATTTTTAAACTTGCTAATTTTTTCCTCTATCCCTTGAATAAACTATTGAGTAAATCCATTGAAAATGTTCTTTGCTTGTTGTATATTTAAGTCCAGAATTTCCAGTTGGTTATTTTTTATATTTCTTTATTGAGACTTTCTACTTGTTGAGCTTTTATTATTATTGTTATAGTTATTGTTATCTTTTGTTTCAAATGTATTCACTATAGATTAATGAAGTATTTTGATCATGGCTGCATTAAAACATTTGCTATATACTGTCATCATATGTATCTTCTCAGTGTTGACGGCTATTTCTTTCTTATTCAGTTTGTGTCTTTCCAGTTGTCGGAATGATGAGCCATAAATAGATCATATAGTGAGAGAAAAAGAAGGGGAAACGATCAAGTGCTCATTTACATAAAGTGGAAGGCTAATTATGTCATTTTGTATAACAAAATTTGTCATATGATGAAGGAAATAAGAAAGATGTTTTCAAGATAAGTGCTCTTCATCTATCACAGGTATTTTGATAGGAGTTGAAATAAATACAAAGACAATTTGAAAATACTATTCAAGGATATGGACACTTGTTGGAAACTTTACTAAATTTATTTCTTCAGACCAATGAGTTATATAAACTAAAGATTTCTGAAGCATTCAATGTGTTAAGACCTCTTTGTGTGGGGTGAGCGTGGAGTGAAGGGGTATTGGGGGTTGAACCCAGGGTCAATCTACATCTGAGCTACACCCCCAGCCCTACTTTATTTTATTGTATTTTATTTATTTTTATTTGTAAACATGTCTCACTAAGTTGGCTGTAAACCTGAGATTTTCCTGTCTCCGCCTCCCAAGTACTGGAATTACAGGCATGCGCCACCACACCCAGATAAGACCTCTTACTTTCTAGTATCATAAAATACTTGAATATGATGAACTAGAAATTCTAGGGAAAAACATCATTGCTGTTGTGTTCAAGAATATGCAGATATTTACACTGACCAGAATGCTATAGAAGAGTGAAAAGTGACAGATTGCACTCATTCTCAATGGTAAACCATCATTGCTAATTACGTATTTCCACTAGCAATCCAAGATGCTGTCTTGGATTTTGGAGAAAGAAAAAAAAAAAATTCTGGATGAAATTAAGCCACAATTTAAGAGAAGAGTTCTGATTTATTTTAAAGAATATGTCATATTTACTTTTTTACATCTTGAAATTTTACTTTTTAATATCATTTTAATAATGAACCTGCCATCCCTATGTAGCTCAGCTTAATAAAGACTGATCAGGCAGATATTCTTCTGTGTACATCAAAACAACTGAATAGAAGAACAAAAGTAATATCTATACAGTTTGGATGATTCATATGACAAACGCACAATGATTCCATGATTCCTAGCAATATAGCCAAAATTGGGATACTTGTATCATCCGAATGTTCGCAGAATTTGGATGATACAAGTATCAAAATCAAAGCTGGAAGCCGTCTGGTTTGTAACCCAGAATCAAATCACAATCAAATTTCTTATAGATTACACACGAGTTCTTGTAATTAATTCAGACTGTTGGATGGTGGTGTTCATGTAGAAGAAGAAGCAAAACTTCAAAGCTTTGGCAGTACATTATAGTTACCAAACTAATTCTTGAACAGAGCAGAAAAAGGCTGTTTGCCCTCAGAATTTCAAGTTTATTAAATCCAAGGGTCATATGATATAAGAAAATAACTAATTCCTTTTGATCTTTGATACTTCATCTTAAATATAAATGACAGCCAGATATGGTGGCATATGCCTGTAAACCTAGTACTGGGGAGGATGAGACAGGAGAATAGCAGGTTCTCCTGCTAGCCTCAGGAATTAGCAAGGCCCTTCACAACTTAGAACCTATTTTAAAAAGATAGGCCTGGGGATGTAGCTCAGAGGCAGAATGCCCCTGGCTTCAGCTTCAATCCCTAGTCTCTCTCTCTCTCTCTCTCTCTCTCTCTCTCTCTCTCTCTCTCTCTCTCTCTCTCTCTCTCTCTCTTTCACACACACACACACACACACACACACACACACACACACACACACGGAGTAAATATAAATGAGCCTAAAAAATTTATCTTTTAAAAATAAATGAGCTTTTATTTAGGTTAAAGTTTAAGAAGTACTTATATTGCAAGTTACTTATAAACTACTGAAATAAAGTAGAGCTTTGATCATGTAAACCATCAAGTGGCAACAGCAGATATATCTGTATAAACTAGGGCAGGTCAGGTAGTCAGAGAACTCACATTTAACATTTGAGGAAAAGGGAAAAAATGTAGAAAAATTGGCATTCCATTTATTTTCTGTCAAGGTTTGTGGCATCTTGAACTAGCTGGCCCTAAAACTTTTTGTTACAGAGATGTTTTGATTTGCTCTGAGACATAAAAAAAAAACAAAAAAAAAAACAACAAAAAAAAAAACATGTAGAGGAATGGTCAATAAAAGTCCTTTGCTGGATGTAATAGGAAAGCATTTCAATTTGACCTACTTGGGGAACTGCCACATGCCTTGAATGTGCCAGGCAGAATACTTGGTGAAGCAAGCACTTGACTTCAAAAAAGACAGGTGAGCAAAGCAACCCAGCAACCCAACTTTTGGACTCTCTTGACTGTACTAATTGAGCATGGCTCAACTTGCAGCTCCCTGTTGCAGGTTAAACAAAGTTAAGTATAAGAAGCTTGTGCTAGAGTGCACGGATTGGATTCTAGGAGCCAGCACACTGGCCGGGGTTTAAGAAAGGCATTTCCACAGTTCATGGTGTCATCTTTCCCTGCACACTACTCTTTCTCCCTTAAAAAAAAAATGAGCAACTTAGCAAGGCACTCAGCAACTTAGCAAGACTCTATTTGTTTCAAAATAAAAATAAACAAAGGTCTGGGCTACAACTCAGAAGGAGAATGACCCCGATTTCAATACCCAGTACTGAAAAATAACAACAACAATGAAAAAAACTATCCTGGTCCAAACCCAACATTTTTACTCTATATACTATTATATGTATTATATTGCTTATCAGTGTTTTATAGCCATTTTCTTAACAGGTCAAGTAAAATAGGTCATCACATGCTCTTTAATATTCACCAACACCATGGTAATGATTAGATTATTTATGTTTTTAGGAACTCAGGAAATTGTGGAAGTTAAGAGGGTAGCATTTCACTTTTTTTTTTTTCCAAGTTCACATGAATACAGTTATAAAATTAAGAAATATGCAGCCGGGCGTGGTGGCGCACGCTTGTAATCCCAGCATTCGGGAGGCTGAGACCGGAGGATCCGGGTTCGCGGCCAGCCTCAGCTACCTAGTGAGGCACTCCGCAACTTAGTGAGACTCGGTTTCAAAATAAAGAATAAAAAATGGGGCTGGGGGTATAGCTCGGAGGTAGAATGCCCCTGAGTTCAATCCCCAGT
>PVLC010000168.1:0-192138 GCA_004027655.1 Graphiurus murinus | reverse complement strand
GAGTTATGCTTTCAAACTAAGTCACAAAGAGAGTATAAACAATCATTATTATGGGGCTGATAACTATCTTGCTACTTCTTCAGTTTTTTTTTTATTCTTTCCTGTTTATATATGTACTCATAAATTATGTAGATATTCATATGTTTCTATGAGTCTTTATATTACATATTAGGAAGATATTAAAGCCCTCATTTAATAAAAATAGAAAATACATGAAATTTCAAATCTCTTCATTTCCTACAACCGTGAATTATTTTATAGAACCTGAGTTGTATGTACACTGCCTCCTCTTCCCAACCCAGGGATCACTAATATGTATAGAGGGAAATTATTTAGTACTTGTTTGATCAGAGAAAACTTTATGAAAGAGCAAGAAATCTAAAGAAGTCTTTTTTCAGAGGCTAGGTGTGGTGGTGTATACCTGTAAGTCTCCTGGTGTATAGGAGAATCACAGGTTTGAGGACAGCCTCAGCAAGTAGTGATACTCTCATCAACCTAGTGAGATCTTATTTCAAAGTAAAAAATAAAATCAGGATGGAGGTGTAACTCAGGGGTAGAATGCCCCTAGGGGTTCAATTCCCAGCACACATATATGTGTATATATGTATATATATGTATATATATATATATGTGCAATTTTTTATTTTTCCTTCTAATTGTGGTAAAATAGATACATATAAAATTCACCCTTATAACCAATTTTAAGCATAGAGTTGTATAGTATTAAATATTTTGACATTTGTTCCACAATCACCAGAACTCTTTTCATTTTGCAAAACTAAAACCCTGTATTCTTTAAACAACAACTTCTCATTTTCTGCCACCTTCCCAGTCCCTGGCAACCACCATCTAACTTTCTGCCTGTATAAATGTGACTACTTTAGCTGCCTCATGTAAGTGGAATCATAGAGCATCTGTCTTTTTTGACTGGCTCAGCGCCCTCAAGGTTCATCTGTGTTGTGTTGTTTCATGTGTCAGAATTCTTTTCCTTTATTGTAGTGAATAATATTTCATTGTGTTTATAGACACCAAATGTTGTTTATCAATTTAACCCTCAAAGGACATGTGGAATTCTACCTTTTGGCTGTCAAAAACAATAATACAATGAACATAAATATACAACTATCTCTTCAATAGCTTCCTTTCAATTCTTTTGGGTTTGGGTATATAACCAGAATTGGATTTGCAGAATCCTGTGTAATTCTATTTAAATTTTTTTAAGGAATTCCTGTACCGTTATACTGTTGTCCATAGCAGCTACATTATCTCGTATTTCTACCAATGATGTATAAGAATTCTAGTTTCTCAACATCTTGCCAATACTTACTGTTATCTGTTTTTGACACTATCCATGCAAATGTCGATCTCATCATGGGTCATTAACTGTGTGTTTAGAAATAATAAACTATTTGAATAGAAGTAAAGGTGTTTTTAATGAGCTTTCTATGAAATGAAGTTGTGATATAGTAGGGCTCTGGATTTTGAAGGAAATTGAGTCTGAATCTAAGAAATTTGGAATTTATTTTAGGAAAACTGAATTAGTAGAGTTTTTAAGGCAGAAAGTATACAATGCATGGGAGCATGTTTTATGAGGTTAAATAAAGCAGGGGAAAACTTAAAATACATTATTAGAACAATAATTTTTAAATATTAATGTTACTACATAAAAGAAGCATATAAACTCTCAGTAACAGAATTGGTGGGATTATCTTTGGGTAAAATGTAATGAGTTCTGAGTTTTAGTCTAACTGGGTTATTTACTTTTTACTTTTATGATTTTTTAAATAAAACAAAGAACTAGGATCATCTACAAAATCACAAGCTATCAAAGAAAGAATCTCAAATTCTAGAATATATTTAAAATTTTATCCAGCTATATATTGAAGTAGGTTTCCTGTATTCTAAAATTTAACTTGTAGATTTTTATTTATTCAATATAAAAAGCAGTAATAGAGGAGGGAAGGTACTAAAATAAAACCATCATCAAGTAAAATTAAGGGCCATTTGCTATATAACTTATTTTATTATGAAAAGGAATATAAAGTCATTTTCTAAATTCCTTACATCAATTTATAATATATAAAAATTTAAATGTTAACCACTGTAAAATTTATCCTATGTGTAGCTATTCTTATTTCATAAACTATTCTCTTAGGAATTTATATATATATATATATATATATATATATATATATATATATATATATATATTTTTTTTTTTTTTTTTTTTTTTTTTTTTTTTTTTTTTTTTTTTTTTTTTTTTTTTTTTTTTTTTTTTTTTTTTTTTTTTTTTTTTTTTTTTTTTTTTTTTTTTTTTTTTTGCGGTACTGGGGATTGAACTCGGGCATTCTACCTCCGAGATATACCCTCAGCCCTATTTTTTTTTTTATTCTTTATTTTGAAACTGAGTCTCACTAAGTTGCGGAGTGCCTCACTAGGTAGCTGAGGCTGGCCGCGAACCCGGATCCTCCTGTCTCAGCCTCCCGAATGCTGGGATTACAAGCGTGTGCCACCACGCCCGGCTAGGAATTTATATATTTTTAAAACTAAATCAGCTATTTAAAGCTACAAGAACACCATTTAATTTTCACCACAAGACAGTAAAGACATGCCTCAAATTTTCACCAAGAAGTTTCTAAAATATTTCACTGGGTCAGAAATGGACATAAATAGAAGTTACATAGATCCCCAAAGCCAGTCATAGAGAAAATTAATAACAAATTAGTAAAATATAGAGGCCAATATTTCAAAAAATGTAAAACAATGACCCAGTCAGGCATGGTGGTGAGTACTTATAATACCATTACTTGGCTGAGACTGGGAGTCATAGATTCAAGATTAGCCTCAGCAACTTAGTGAGACTTTGTTATAAATAAAAAATATAAAGGGCCAGAGGTATAGCTTAGAGGTAGAAAGCTCCTGGGTTCAATCCCCAGTACCATAAAAACAAACAAAACAAAACAATCAATCATATAAACTGCAAATATTATATAATTTTGGCCACCAAAAAAGCAATTTCATACAGCTCAATTCAATATATTTTGTATTGCTTTGAATTTACAGATAAATTCTTCCTTTTAAAACAAACAAAAATAGAAGCACACTGTATTAGCAAGGTGTAGAATATTAGAATTCTCGATGTATTGGAATTCATGTTTTGTATAGAGTTGGGGGGTTGGAAGAAGTTCCTGAAAGTCTTTACGTTTCTCAACAACACTGCAATATGGTAATCTGGGCACAGTGTAATCTGAATAAATATGTAATTTTGATTTGTAATATAAATACAACCTATTTTCAATTGTCCAAATCCTGATTTAACTAACAGATTATGTTTGGTACTATTTGCTCAGCTCTGTTCACTGAGCAGAATAATTAAGAAATACCTGAATAGTTTCAACAAATTGGATTTTTTGACTCTATTAGAAAAAGTTATAAAATGTGTGGCCTCATATCAGCTATAATTCATTTCAAGAATTCTGTCAGTAATATTCATAGATTTTTTTTCCAGAAAAAAGATTTTTCTATTCAGTTTTTTTTGAGAAATTTTATAGAACAGAACACAGAGTAGGACTATCAGATATTATATGAACAAAAGTTTAATAATTTAGCTTAAAAATAAATATATATATTTTTAAGCATATTATTTTTCTTTTATTACTGTGTTTCTTTTCTTTGTGAATATATGCAAATTTATATGCATGCCTCATATATGCATGTATTTGTATACATACATGTATGTATAAAGAAGATCTTGTATACAGATATGAAAAATAAGTACTGATATTATTTCAAACAGGATTTATATCATAGCCATCACGATGTTGTGTGAGAAATTATTTGCTATTAAGTTAACTCGAGTCTAAAATTGCAGGAAAATATTTTCCTTTCTTTTGTTATCAGATGCAAAAAAATCAAACTGGTCTTGGACATTTCCTCTAATATTGGCTAACAATACTTATATCATATGATGCATTTGACTATTTTTGCTATAATATTTTTATGTCATTAATTATAGTATGTGCCAGTAATATGAGATTTCTTTGAAAATCTATGTATGTATTGTTATTATAAAGTGGATAATTCACCTATTAAACTTTGGGAACATAATCAAATCAGAATTTTCTTTGTAAGTAAATATTAGAAGAGAAATATTTTGAGTATAAACAGCACTCAGGATGTTCCTAGTACTAAATAGGACATATCCTCAGAAATAGGGCAGAAAGATTGAAAATATCACTTTCCAAAAATACTTTGGCAAAAACCTACACTTAACACAATAGCAAAAGAATCCTATTTTATAAATAATTTGAAAAGTGTGTTTATAAATGCATCAATGCCAAGAGCAAAGTATTTACCAGACTCAATCAAGAAAAAAAAGATGACTTCTTTAGGATAAGCAAAGTGTCCAGGATTTATCTTATAGAAAATTACAGTGAAATATAAGAAATTCTTATAAAACTGAGATCCAATGAACGTGGTAGCAATGAGTGACAGGCTTTCTGTGTTCTCATAAATTGGGCATATGAGATGCACATCACCTAGAAACTGGACAGTAAAATGAAGATAATATATTATCTGAATCTCTAGGACTCTCTAGTAAAAATTATGCTTTGAAAGACATACCAGCATTGACACCCATCTGGCCGGGATGGCGGTGTTGCACTAAAGTATTTTCTATTATGTTAAGCACCATACCACCAATTGCTTTTTTCTTGATATGTGGGACTTTTCAAATATAATCACGAGAAAAATTCTCTAATACTACAAAATGTTATATCATCAACAGATTTTTTTTTTATAGTACCAATAGCAGGAAACACAAAATACACCTTTTAAAAAATAAGAGAAGCTGGACATTGTAGTGCATGCCTGTAATCGCAGTACTTGGGAAGATGAGACAGGAGGATCACAGGTTGGAGGTCAGTCTTGCAAATTAGCAAGACTCTGTGTCAAAATTAAAAGGGCTGGTGGTATAGCTTGGAGGTAGAATCCCTCTGGGGTCAATCCCTAGTATCAACGGAAGAGGGGGCAGGGAGGAAAATATGAATGGAAGATGGAGAAGGAGAGGGAGAAGACAGGAGAGGGATCCTTGAATATTTAAGTGTAAGAAAAGAAAGCAATCTTTTCTATTAAAATTATAGGATCACATAGAAACTGGCAAGCTTCCATTTTGTAACTACAAATTAGGTATCCATTGTAACTTTTGTACAGCTATATATGTTCCACTCCTGGATGTATTAGTTTCATGTTCTTCTTTTGTAAAATCTACCCAGTAAAAACTAGCCAGCCAGATTAGATTGTAAAAGCCATACTCCAGCCAATGGGGAATGACTTAGCGGGATTTGTGTTAGAAAAGAAAAGCCTGAGCAGACTGCCCACCCAGTGGCTGAACTGGTTTTACAGTGGCTCTTGCACCCTTCTGCACAAAAGTAAATTGTCTGTGTAGTTACTTTGGATTTCATGAGTTTTTATTTGTGGCTTCCCTGAAATCCATTTCTAACATAAGGAGAGTACTATTAAAGATTGAGTGCTATAAACGGAAAGACTGAGATGTCTCTACAAGGTTTGTAAATTCTCAAAAGGAGTGTGCAGGTAATCTATGAAAAATATGGTATACAGCAGTCCCCCTTGTCAGAAGTTTTGCCTTCCACAGTGATAAACCTTGATCTGGAATAGTAAATGGAAAATTCCAGAAACAAAGAATTCATCCATTTTAAATTGCACACCATTCTGAGTAGCACAATGAGATCCTGCCCCATCCCACTGTGTCCAGCCTGAGATGGGAATCACTCTTTGGTTGGTTTGAATTAGTGCCACAGAGTACAAGCATTGAAGGGTGAATGATGAAGTTAAATATCAGGATTAGAGGTAACTCTATCACATAATAAAATAATTGTTTTTCTCTTAGGTAGTTCAAGTTAAAGCAGCAAATAGTATTCAATCAATATTTCTCTTCTTTTCTCTTCATTACTCTATACTTCTCTTAGAGTCCTCTTTTAAAAACATTTTTAAAAAACAATTGCACTTAGGTATATATCAATTAAGGCAAATCCTCTTTTATTTAATTCCACTTTTAAACTTTTAGGTTAGCATTTTGTGGTGTGTGTGGTACTGGGGATTGAATCCAGGGGTGTTTTACCTCTGAATTACCATGCTAGCCCTATTTTATTTTTTATTTTGAAACAGGGTCTCACTAAGTTGCTGAGGGCCTCAATAATTTAATGAGTCTAGACTCAAACCTGTAATCCTCCTGTATCAGCCTCACAAGTGCTTCATTATAGGCAAGTGCCATCATTCCCTGTTTGAGTAGCATCTCCTAAAATGGTAAAATAATGCATTTCAGTGGATGTCCAAATATTAAGTCAAGATTGCCTTGAGCAATAAGTTTAAGATTCAATAAAGTCAAATAGATTTTTTTCCACGGTGTGGGATCTCCTCTGCCTTTCCTATGCTCTTTATGTTGTGGTTCTCTGCAGCAAGGTACTTCAGTACTTAGCATTTCCCAGCAGAACCGGCTGCTGACCTTCACGAGTGAGCTTCACTTTATGAATTCCCAGATAACATCTTGTTCCCTTTTGGCCCTCTAAACATTTGCACTGCATATCCTAGCCAGCTTGAGAGATGGCTTTTGTTCAAAAGATACTATGCTTAATCAAATGGTGTTGTTTTTTTTTGTTTTGTTTTTTTGTTTTTTTGTTTTAACCTGGTTTTGTTCCTCAGTTGTATTTCTTAGCACAGCAACTTAAACCCTGAAAGTGTGTAAAATTCAGGAGTTCATGAAGCAAGTAGGTTAGAATTGGATCAGCTCCTCTCCAAAGACAGAAATAGAAGCCGAGAAAATGAGTACAGTGATTAAATTTAGAAAAAGCAGGTGGGAAGTAGGTTTCCTACTTCATGAACTTGATATGTCTTTTGTGTCTTGGGATATTTGAAGGTAACTAAGTTAGGCGTCTTTGAAAGGAAAAAAGAATATTAAAAAAAAAGGTAAGGCAATAAAACTACAAGAAAGAGGTGGATGCAACAAATGAAACAGAAAATTACATGAAATGAATAACTTGTTAAGTTCAGGGACTCGTGTACAAGTTACATAATATTCTATGAATAAAGAGAAAAAAACAATTTGGTAACAAGTTATTGTATTAATTTATCATATTACACTACAAAGTAACCTCAACTTTAAAAATTTTGAAAATTGTATTTTATAATTAGTTTTTATGGTTGTTGAAATCATAATAAATAATGAAAAGGGGTCTAGTAAGTGAGTGGCCATTATAAATTCTGTAAAATATTTATATTAATACTGCTTAAATCATCTTGAAAATTTGATGATGCTGATTCTTTCCTTTTCCAGCAGGTAAAACAAGTGAAAAAGAGCATTGAACTAGATTTTCGTTGTTTCATTGTTTTTCTTTTAATAGTTTTCAATAGTCATCTGACAACTACAACATGACTTTTTATGTTTACCTAATGCTAGGTGTCTGAGATCCAGACTAAAATTATTTTATAACTAGACAGGTGGCATTAGTCAATTTATATCGAGTATTTGGGCTTTTCCTTTAATTAAAAACAAAGCAGATATATTTTATCTCCTGATATAGTACAAGATTGCACAAGAATAAATTTATAAAAAGTAGTAAAATTTTATCTCTAAGTAACTGCATATATTTTTAATTATTAAAATCTGTTGCATCATGATTTTCCCTTATTAACTTAAATCAGTAATTATAGCTAGCTTATTAAGAAAGATGTAGAATCTACTTAGACAGATGTAGAATAAATGTAGAACAAGTTTCTAGGAGAATCGATCTATCAAAACATAATTTCAAACACAGTTGTATGTATAGTATTCTTTAGACTGATGAATATACCTAATTTACTAATTAATTTAATTAGATAGCTTAGTTTTTGAGAATTATATGTTTTATGGTGACACATACTTCGTTTTGCCTCCTATTATATCTGAAAACCTAGAACAATTTTCAGTAAATCTCTCTTTATATCATAAAAAAATGCATGTCTTCTCTGACAGCATAATATTAGAAGTCCACTATTGGGTTTAATCCTTTAAAAATAAGATTTTTAAATCACTCTGTTCAAGATAACTATAACTATATATGGTTAAAAATTAGACAACATATAAATGTATAGAAAAAAAGTTGTTTTAGAGAAGATTTTTTTTTACTTATATATGTAATATTGGGGAAATTCATTTTTTAAAAATTAGAGATAAATATTGACCTGGATATAATTGGGGCCTTAGTTTTCTTCTTTTGATACATAACATGTAATATTCATAATTTCCCAAGAGATAAATATGTACATGAATATAATTATAGTATATATCTTATTTTGATACATAGCATTTAATCTTCTTAAATATAATTTAGTGATTTCATGAAGTTCATTCCTGCTTTATTTAACCATTTCTATGTTAATGAACATCAGGTTTTCTCCAGATACTGTTGTCATTTTTTTTTCTTTTAGTGTATTCCTGTGTTAAATAATCATTTTACAATAATCATTCTTAAATATATGCTCAGAAATAGTACACTAGGCCAGTGATTATTAATATTTTCAGGTTTCTGATCCAAGCCAGTCTTAGAAGTTTTATGTTTTTACTGTTACTTTCTCTTTCGGTGGCTTCTCATTTCACAATCCATCCTATGCCCAGGGATTATTCTCACAATTATGATTTTATGGATTTGAAAATTTTAATACAGATTTCTTTTTCTTTAGTAGTCTTGTGAATTCTTTGGTAATTCTTCTATTTAGAGATATTCTACTGAGAATTAAAACTTGCATTTGTTTATACTGTCAATCTAGTTATTGTTGATATAGAAGAGTACCATTTATTTCATTAGTTTAGCTTCTGTCTAGATCATCCAGAATTTTCACTTTAATTCTAAATTCTGCCAGAGAAATAATTATATTATTTGATAATAGAAACGGGCTATGCTTCCCTTTAATACCATTTTTTTTTCATTTCTGAAAGTGTTGGGCAGAATTTCATATAGTATTTTAAGACAACAGAACATATTCCTATATTTTGTTCTCTTTAAAGACAATTTAAATGAATTTTATGTATCATGTCATTTGTTAAGAGATTTTAAGTTGATTTTTTTGAAAATCCAGAAAATCTAAAGCAAATCTATCAAAGGACTTTTTCAGTGAGTACTATAAATGGTTCAACATATAAAATAATAGGAATTGTCAATTAGTTGACATAAAAAAATGTTCACAAAAACATTCTCCTGTAGTATACTAACATGACCCAGGGCAGACAGCATATGAGAATAATCTTTAAATGTAGAAACATTTCAACTTACTATTTCAACTTACTCTGTCCTTCGACAATCTGTATGAAGATGACAATAAGAACTGCATGATAGTAATAACAACAATAATTCCTAGATATATTGCTACAAAGGATTGAAATAGTATTTCAATCAGTCGGATATGATTGTACTCTTTGTTCCAAAGCAGCAAAATGGAAGGCTGCAGGGCAGTGTTTAAACTACTATACATAGTACAGAAGAGTCACTTCATTATTTAATAAGTAGCTACATTTTAAGATGAATGGTTTGTAAGTACAGTGAATGGAGAAAAAAAAAAGCCATAATTATGGAAAAATCTTTTGGCTAACAGTTAAGTGATTATTGATCAGTAAACTAAATTAAATGAGCTTAAAACATTAATTAAAGGTAAATGCTTAATGGTTTTAAAGATTAAGCAAATGAGTAATATATATATATTAATGTAAAGGTAAACAAAGAAAAACATAATAATATAAAATATTAATAGCAGTCATATAAATTATGTCACAAAAGTGTTACAATTTTTTTTAATGGCCATATCAGCTATCTCTCATGCCACATACTAATTGATAAAAGAAAAAAAACTAAAATTGAGAAAAGCTTTATGTTGAAACAAAAACATTCTTACTGTCCAAATATACAAACATATTCGAGAAAAGTGACATTTAAATTTTATATAGAGGCACACACATATGTACAGTGTAGTTAATTCATTGGATAAAGAAATAAATGACATTGTATAGAAATAATTATCGAGGAATTAAACAGCTACATTTGCAGTTTAATTGTAATTGAAAAGCAAATTAACTACAATTTGCACATAATTCTAAGTTTTTGCTTGTTTTTGTTGCTCTTCTTTCTTGCTGCTGTAGTTACACATTCTAGAAATAAAGTATCTGAACTGAACCTTACAGTGAGTATTATCTGGAATAACCTGGGGTTATAAAGTTAAATTTTCTTAAAACCTGGGGTTATAAAGTTAGTTTTTCTTAAAACCTACATTCAGATGCTCTCAGGGGGCTGCTCATAATATTCAAGTGAATAGCATAAAATGAACCCTGGAAAACTCATATTCCTCTGGGAAACAGTTGTCTCGCTTATAAGGTTATTCTTCCTTTTATCTACTTAGCAATCAGAGAAAAGACAATGTTGCTGAAAAAGTCAAACTATATTAATATAGTTTTATTCCTTTAGTCCCACAAAACAAAAGCAAAACATTGAATTCATTCTAAATGTAAATTACCCATACAATTTGGAATCAGGACTTGTCTAGAGCAAACAAAATGGTTTTGGCTATAATTTTATAAAATGTCCATTATCTTCTTTCTTTTCTATGACATACTGGCATGATTTTATGTTTACTCATTAGTGACTTGAATGAAATGTATAGTTGATAATTGAGCCTAATATTTAAAATGCATTTTTAAGAACTGTATGCTAAAAAAAATCAATTAAGACAAAAATTTCAGTTAGAAGAAGAATTATAAGTTGGCGTGTTCATTAATTATTTAGAAAATTACAAAGCTGCTCCCACGCTAATGGACCAGAGCTCTCAATTTGGCTTAACTGAGCAACCATTGACAAATGCTTTGGAGGTCTCTCTGATGCTCAATCTTGCAGGATCAGCAGGAACAGTTAAGGGGACGTTTTACAAAATGTAAATTGCTGATATCATGGTCTTTTGAGTTAAAGAAATGAATTAAACACATGCTAAATTATATAGTCAGAAGTCATAAACTAGTAAATGTATGGTCATGTAAGTAAGCCAGCCAAATCCAGAACTTTGACTGTCTCTTATCACTTTCAGAGGTGCAAACATAATTCTCAAGTACAGAAGCTCTTTTGCTATTGGTTTCCTGAAAATCTGGGCCAGAAGATGATTACTGCATTAAAACATCTATAGTAATTTATAAGAAACAAATGCCACCATAACTGTTTAACTATTGACTCACAGTGCTACCTTTTTTTTTCAAAAGACAACTGATTTCCATTGTATTCCAATGACTAATGATGCATTCACAATTGTGTTGTAATTTCTATTTAAAAATGTTTTTTTTAGAAATTTCTAGTTTTAGCCCCAATGTGTAAAAACCTTCAAAATCAATCTCCTCCATCTTATACCAAGAAAAACTTGAAAAATTATCGAGTCTTATCTCAGCAGGGGATGTAGTCCCTCTACTCTTCCTATGTTACCTAAAAGATTAACTAAACAGCTAATCAACAAATAAATAACTGGCATAATTGATAAGGCTTAGGGCTTCAGTGAAATAGACTGGGGACCCTGCATTTAGAGAAGGAAGTAATAGAAGAAAAAAAGAAGGAGGAAGGAGGAGGAGGAAGAGCAAGAAGAAGAGGAAACGACAAGACAACAATAACAGAAAAAGAGGAAGAAGGAAGAGGAGGAGGAGGAGGAGGAGGAGGAGGAGAAGGAGGAGGAGAAGGAGAAGAAGAAGAAGAAGAAACAAAACAAACATTTCTATGGCTAGAGAAGGAGCAGAATCATTTCAAAAGCAATGCCTCTAAGACAGACCTACTGAAATACCAAGACTAATGGGAAAATTTAAAATGTCAAAATACACCACTTAAAAGAGAGTCTCAGATTGGATGAAAACATGATTCACATGTGTGCTTTTCACAAGAAACCTATTTTAAAAAATACCAAAGAAGGATATGCCATGTTGACCCTAACCAAAAATTAGAGTATCAATATTAGTTCCAAACAAAATGTACTTTGGAATAATAAAGTGATGAGATATTAAAAAGTGACTATATACTGCTAAAGGGTCATTTCTCAAATAGGTATAACAACCCTAATAATATTGTGGACCTTAGAAGAGAGTACCAATATATATAAGGCAAAAACTGATAGAACTAAAAAGAAATATAAGAAAAGTCCAGTATTGTAATTGAAGGCTCCAGCTCTCCTTTCTTAGCAATTGATAGACAAAAGCAGTTGGAAAATCAGTAAGTATATATGGGAACTAAATAATATCACCAATCATCTTGTCAATTGATATCTATGGAATACTCCATCCACAATCCATGTTCTCTTAAACTGTGCTTGTAACATTCCACACTCTGGGATGTCAAATAGACCACTCTCTTTTCTTTCTTTCTTTTTTTTTACGGTACTGGGGATTGAGCTCAGGGGCATTCTACCTCCGAGTTATACCCCCAGCCCTATTTTTTATTCTTTATTTTGAAACCGGGTCTCACTAGGTTGCGGAGTGCCTCACTAGGTAGCTGAAGCTGGCCGCGAACCCGGATCCTCTGGACTCAGCCTTCCGAATGCTGGGATGACAAGCGTGTGCCACCACGCCCAGCACGACCACTCTCTTTTCTATATGACATATTTTAATAAATGTAATAGAATAGGAACGATAGTTAATTCTTAAAGCACAAAAGAATTAAACTAGAAACCAATAACAGAAATATAAAAAAATTCAAATCTTTCACCATTAAGCAATATATTTTTAAATAATAAGCCAAATAAAAGTCTCAAGAGAAGCTAAAATTTAACTTGAGGCCAATAAAATACAACTTGTATCAGTATATGAGATTTAGTTAAAGAGCTTGGAGGGCAATGTATTTCACTGAATGCATATATTAGAAAAGAAAATAATCTAAGCTTCCATTTTAAAAGTTTTGAGAAAGAATAGCAAACCAAACCTAATGAGTAGAAGAAACTGGTACAAAAATCAGAGTAGAAATATGTGAAACTAAAACAGCAAATCAATAGGGAAAATTAATGAAACTAAAAGGTGGTTCTTTGAACGTACTAATAATATTGATAAACAGATTAACCAAGAAAAAGGAGAGAAGATAAAAATGAGCTATATCATGACTGCTTCTCTAAACATTACAGGTTAATAAAGAAATATTAACAATTCTAGGTTCATAAATTTAGTTACAGATAAAAACAGACCCATTCTTTGATCACTCAAACTATTGACACTCCTTCAAGGAAAAATATGTAAACTAAATAGCCCTATATCTAATTAAAGAAATTGATACAGTAGCTAAAACATACAAAACAAAAATATTAGGCCCAAATATTTTCACTGATGAACTCTATCACTTAAGTATTTAGGAAAAACTTTTACCACTTCTACATAATATTTCCCAGAAATTTGAAGAGAAATAAATACTTTCCAACTAATTTGATAGTACAATCAATACTTTAATGATAAAAACAGATAAAGATGTTGCAAGAAAATTACAGGCTGGCATCTCCTATTAATACAAATGCAAAACATCTATAACAAATATTAGAAAATTGAATTTAGCACCCATAAAATAAGATGCTACATTATCATCAAGTAGGATTCATTCCCAGGAGTAAGACTGGCTCAACAATAAAAATCAATCAACACACTTCATCATATTACCTTCTCTACATTGCATTGAAAACTATAACTGAAGCAATAGGAATATAAAAGAAAATATAAGTAACATAGATTGAGAAAGAGAAAATAAAACACTATTTGTTCAAGGAATATATAATCATATAGGAAAATCTGAAATAATCAATAAAGACGTTATTATATATGAAATATGTAATATATATGTAATCTCTATATATAGAGAGATTATAATATGCTATATATGCATATACATATATATATAGAGAGAGAGAATTCTTATAAGTGATTATAGAATAGTTGCAGAATATATGGTTAATATAAAAAGGTGATTATTTTCCTATATATCATGAATAAACAAGTGAAATTTAAATTTAAAAACACAATATCATTTGTATTAGAACCTCCAATATGAAATACTGAGGTGTAAATCTAAAAACGTATGTATAAGGTCAATATGAAGGCAACAACAAAACTCTAGTGAAAGATATCAAGAATTGAATGAGTGAAAAGATGTTACATGATTATAGACTCAGTGCCTTAAGGATATTAACTTTTCCCTACGTGATCTATAAATACAATGCAATTTTTCTCAAAACCCCAGCAAGTTATTTTGTGAATATTGACAGGTTGATTCTAAAGGACCTAGGGAAAGACAAACATCTGCAATATATAACACAGTATAGAAGAAGAAGAAAAATTGGAGAATTGACAACACCTGATTAAAAAATTGCCATAAAGTTACAGCAACCAAGGCACAATGAGACTGGCAAAAGAATAAATAGAACAGAATAGAGACCCTAAAAAATAGATCCACATAAATATAGCCAGGCTATATCTTTATCTGTTTTTATCATTAAAGTATTGATTGTACTATCAAATTAGTTGGAAAGTATTTATTTCTCTTCAAATTTCTGGGAGATATTATGTAGAAGTGGTAAAAGTTTTTCCTAAATACTTAAGTGATAGAGTTCATCAGTGAAAATATTTGAATTGTTTTGCTCCTTTGTCAATTCAATGGAGAAAATAGTCTTTTCAACACAACCAGATATCTATATGCATAAAACTGAACATAGTAGGCAAAGAATTTATACACATCACAATAATGAACTTTAAGCAGACTGTTGATCTAAATGTATAATTGAAAACTATATAACTCATAGGAGACAATTTAGAAAGAAAATTTAGACCACCTTGGTTAGGCTATGACTTTCAATATACAAAACCAAATGTGTGATTCATGAAAGAAAGAATTGATAACCAGGACTTCATTAAAATTGATAATATCCACTTTGAAAAACAAGAGAGCTGAGCCCCTGAGTGGTAGAACATATTTGAAAAGGCACACCTGATGCAAAGCTTTTTCTTAAAATATACCAAGAATTCTAAAAACTCAACAATAAAATAATACACAACCCAATTTGAAAGGGAGTGAAAGACCTGAACAGACACCTCCCCACAGATGGCATAAAGATGTCAAATAAGCATATGGAATGGTTTGCCACATTACATGTGCTCTGGAAAATGCATACTAAATAACAATGACATACCACTACATGTATAGTAGAATTGCCAACATACAAAACAATGAAAATACCAACTGCGAGATAGATGGCAGGACTACAGGAGTTCTAATTCATGGCAATCTTTTACAAAATTCTCACCATGCAATCTATCAGTAGTGCTCTTTGGTACTTACTCAAAGGATGTAAAAACTTATATTCACACAAAATTTTGCGGATGGATGTTTATAGCAACTTTATTCATAATTGTCAAAACTTGTAAGCAAACAAAATGTCAGTGAGTAAATGGACAAACTGGTATAGACAAGGCAATATTATTCAGCCCTAAAAAGGAATGAACCATTAAGCTATGAACAGAGAGGGCTGAAATGTAACATATGTATTACTAGGTGAAAAAAGCCGATCTGAAAGGCTATAGGCTATACAATTTTAAGAATATGATATTAGAGAAAAGGCAAAGCTATAGGGACAGTAAAACATTGGTGGTTGCTAGGGAGAAAGGAAGAAAACAGGTGAAGTACAGAGTATTTTCAAGATGATGAAATTGTTCTGTATGAGACTACAAAGGTGGACACAGGTTGTTATGAAATTGTCCAAACACGGAATCCATAATGCTGATAATGAACTTGAATGCAAACTAAGCACTGAGGGATAATGGCATACCAGTGTAGTTTCATCGTTGTAACAAACATCAGTCTAATGGCAATGCTGATAATTGAAGAAGATACCTTCTGCTCAATATTGCTGTGAACCTAAACCGCTCCACAAGTAAACTGTGGTTTTAAAGTAAAGCACTAATTTCTAGTACTTATAGGGGCCATACATTGGACTCCAAGAATCATGACGAAGGTAAATTCTAATGTCCCTTCCTTAAAACTCACTGTTACTATTACACCACTTAGATCCTTGACTACTAAGAAATTCATTAACTCTACTCATTTGATATCAATATTTATTTTCTGACCACTTTCCATAAAGAAGCCACAAGAGACAATTCTAGGAACAGCGGCTGGATAGTGAGGAAGAATATAGGACTCAAGAAAGCCAAAAGGTCAGATTCGCTAAGAAAAAAAGAAAGGAAAAAACATCAAAGAGCTCAAGCATTTCAGTGATAATGACACACTTCTCTCAGAAGGAAAGCAGAAATTACTAATGATACTGTTCAGAGAAAATTCCCCAAGTACCTCTTATGTGTACATGTACCCTATAAAAGCTTTTCTTCCACACTATCATATCAAAGATATTTGCTTAGCAGATATTTTTGCAAGATAGAGATAATGTCTCCCTATAGGGCAGAGGACAAATTTGTTGCTGTCTAAAGAAAAAAAAATAATATTTTTTGCAGAATTTGGACAAGTTCTCTTTCTCTCTCTCTCTCTCTCTCTCTCTCTCTCTCTCTCTCTCTCTCCCTCTCTCTCTCTCTGTCTCTCTCTTCCTTGTGCTTTGTACATCTTAATGAGGTTCAGCGTGATAGAAACACACATGCACACAGCACTTGGTGTGCTTTACTCTGGATCTCACCCTGTTCTCTCTCACTCCCTGTTCATAATATTGAAAGTGGTATTGATAATTTTTATATGAACATAATGCTATTTGAATTGTTCCCTTCATTATGGCTCCCTTTTGACCTCCCAACCTCTCTCCCCAAAATCCCCTTCTTCTGTTCTTATTAGTACGTCCCCTCATTTATCTGCAGTCTCTTTTGTTTCCTAATCTCTCCAGTTTCCACATATGAGTGAAAACACAGGGCTTTAACTTTCTGAGGCTGGCTATTCTCACTTAGCATAATATTCTCTAGTTGCATCCATTTTCCAGCAAATGACATAATTTTGTTCTTCTTTATGGCTGAGCAAAATTCCATTGTGTGTATAGGTCATAGTTTTCTTATTGATTCATCTGTTTATAGACACCTAGGTTGATTCTATAGTTTGTCTATTGTGAATTGCATTGTTATAAACATGGACATGCCTGCCTCACTAACCCTCCTCCTTTTAAGAAGAAGAGTTTGTAATTCCTCAGTTGGGATTCAACTCTACTGTGCGGGCTGCTCTGAATCCTATGGGCAGAACTTGTAGTCAAGGAAAATGAATGCAAACATGAAACTCTTATTGTGAGCAATGAAGTCAGATCGCAGGACTCTGATCTAAGAGTCTCCTGTGTGCTGCCACCATCTGTGAAACTGGCAGGCTAACTTGTTAACTTCCAGGTAACGTGAATCTCAGATCCTTGATTATAGAACGATATAGGACCTAGACAAATAAATAATACTATTTAGATATTGTGCTAAGAATGCTGTATCTACTTAATTCAATTTAATTTTCACAGATGCCCAGTGAATATTATTTTGTCTATATTACAGGAGAGGAAATTGAAAATTAGAGTATCTCACTAACCTTAAGATCAAACATCAAATCGATGCCAGTATCATCAATGTAAACATATACAACATGGCCATCCACACCACCAGTGAATTTAACCACTAGGATTGACTGACTCCCTGGAGACTTGGGTTTTAAAAGAAGACATATTAATGATCATACTTTTTACTAATGAAACTTGATCTGGTATATGACATGTATACAAAATGACAGAAAATTCGGTCAGATGCAAATTTAATCTTATTGGAGGAAGTAATCCATAAAGCTGTAGAATTTTAATAAATGTTTCTTTGCTTGATATAGTTAAGTAATTTTATCAATATTTTCTATATATGTGAATAGGCTAAATACCAAATGGTTCCATCGGTCCAAATGGTAAAGTATTTTTGTCTTAAATAATTGTGTACCTTTATGTTTGCTATGCTTAAATGTGGCTAAAAAATTTATGAAGAAATTATGTGATAGATGATTGGCTAATACTCAAAGTTTCAAAAAGACATACAGAAAAATCTCTTATACTTTTGAAATGTAAATCACTAAGGACATACAAGACTTTGTCACAAATTGGTCATTACTTTGATAATCAATGTTACTTTTCTTTGATATCTTGAACATTTAAAATAATAAGAAGTCAAAAGTATGTATGGTTAAAATATTAACTTTTGAATAGTATTTATGCACCATTAGTTTGAGATTTCTTGTAGATACACTTTTTTCTTAATTTTTAGTCTGTAAGTACTGTTAATTTTATTAATCCAATACATTATCATTTTAGGTTATCCATATAGCATTTGATATAATATAAAGAATATTATTCTTATCAATACATTAGAATTAGAACAAGCCGGATATGGTGGTGCATGCTTATAATCCCAGTACTTGGGAGACTGAAACCAGAGGATCTGGGTTCACGGCCAGCCTCAGCTACTTGAGACCCTATTTCAAAATAAAGAACAACAACAAAAAAATAGGGCTGGAGGTGTAGCTAGGAGGTAGAATGCCCCTGGGTTCAGCACCCCCATACCAAAAAAAAAAAAAAAAAAATTAGAACACAAAAGATCAAAGCCTTTAAGTACTAATGTAATATGTTACTTTTACCTGGCATTAAATTCTCAAGTATACTATTGACCAATTCTATGAACAAAATGAAGAATTTTTCTAATATTGAAATTCTCAGAATGTCTATCATCCACATATACTTTCTAAGAAATGCTGAATGATACTTTCTAAGGATATATTAAACTATTAAAATTATCTCATCATTAAGTCATTTTTATTCACAGATAGTAATTTTCATTACTAGAGATGAATTAGAAAAATAATATATTAATATTCTTAAGCAGATTTGTGTTTCTGGTAATATATTCATTATTAGATACTACTTATAGTGATTTCATACTTACCTGATATTAGTATTCTGTGAAAATAATAGAAACTCTAGTCATTTTGCCAAAAAAGTAGAAAAGTGACATGAATATACTTTAGAAGAAAATGCACACAAGATTAATTAGTAATACATTAAGTAAGTTGTCTACTTCTAGCATGACTATCTTCCAGCATCACCCTAGAAACATAAAAATATTGCCAGGGAGACAAACAAAACATTTAAGGAAATAAAGCTAAATGATGCATGTTTCCTTTCTGGCATCTCTGAATGTTTATTATGTAATATTTTATAAAAATTTGGCTCCAGAAAATATACACTATCAAAAGTTGACCAAATTATAGTTGCCATAAGCCAATAAATTTTTAGACTTTCAACAAGAAAACCAATATGATTAACACTGCTTCTTTTAAATATATATATGTAATTATTTGCACTCAGGTTTTAAAAATCTAATGTCATTCTTTATATATATCTAGCATGGCAATTAACAATAAAAATATTAGTTATGTAGCATATGTCACCAAAATTATATATTGTTGTTGGGAGACCATATGACTTATAACCTAATAAGAGACCTACACTGAACAGCTGCACCCCCAGCCCTATTTTATTTCTTACTTTGAAATAGGATCTTGCTAAGTTGCTGAGACTGGTCTTGAACCTGTGATTCTCTTGTCTCAGCCTCCAAAGCATTGGGATTATAAGTGTGAGCCACCATACCTGGTTTGAAGAGCTAGTTTGATATGGTTAGGGGGAGCAAGCATAGCTTTTTTTAAAAATTTTTTATTCATATATTGTAAGCATACATCTTTGTTAGGTACAAATTGATAACGATATATGTGCTCACAATTCTCATTTGACCCCTTCCCCAAATTCCCACCCCGCTCCCTCGCCCTCCCTCCCTCTCAAGTTCAGTTTAGTGAGTAACCTTGGTATACATTAGTGTGCGCGCCCCCCCGTCCAACCCCTTCAGTTAAATCAACTTCTTTGCTTTTAAGGGTCTCTCCTTTTTCATCTGGAGACCCTCTTATGCCCCATCATCTCCCTAGCATCCGCAACAACAGATGAATGGATTACAAAACTATGAGATATGTACACAATGGAATTTTACTCAGCTATAAAGAAGAGCAAGCATAGCTTTAAATCCTCTTCCTGACAATTTTTAGTTGTGTGACTTTAGACTCATTACTTATTTTCTCAGGCAAATGATCTCTAAAATGAGCATACAAATAGTAGTCCCTTTATAAGGTTTTTAAGGATTATATGAAACAATACATTAAAGGAGTGTCTGATATGTACTAATGAGGGTAAAAGGGCATAAGTCTGGTCCTTTTACTTGAAAATTGAAAATATTAAGTACAATCAGTTTAAGAGATTTTACCAAAGATTATAAAAGGGGCACATCTAAGTTGAAATCAGTATTTCCCATCTTAGAAAGACATATGCAGAGGGTGGGCTTAGAAAAGTCAGAAAGACTGCCCCAAAACTATTTTAAGTTAATGAAATGTCCCTTAATTCTTTTTTAAAATATATTATTATTGGTGCATTGTAAATATATGCCATGATGAGGTATAGAGTGATAGGAAAATAAATGTATGTAACACACAGTGTGTTGCCCTCCAGATCCCACCCCACTCCTTTCCCTTCCTCATACACGTCATTAAAATTGTTATTGATAATTTCGTGGATGTATACATAGCATTATCTAAACTGTTACCTTCATTACATCTGCTCCTTCTCCTTCAACCTTCCCTAAATCCTCTCTATCACTCCATTGGAGTATCTTCTTCTTTATCTGAAGTCTCTTTTGTTACCCAATTTCTATCTAGTATCCACAGATGAGAAAAAACAAAAACTTTGTTTTCATTTCTGGGCCTAGCTAATCTCACTTAGCATAATATTCTAATTCTATTTTCCTTAATTCTTTGACCTTCTACTTCCTCATGTGTCCAACTGGGCTGCCCACAAGTCACTTTCATTTTCTCATATTTGACATCTGTAGTTTGATCTCAAACAAGCCACACTGGCTGAAATGGATTACATGCTGGGAATGGGAGACAAACAGGGGTGGGAGAAGGAAAAAGCATTTATTGAATATCTATCATGTAGGACAAATAATTTGTTTACCTTTTTTCACTTAATTCTCACTAAAAGGAAGCTGCTCTTTCCACAGTTACTACTGACTGAGTTGCTAAAGTCTGTGGTCATTTCTCAAGCATTGTATAATGGAATATTCCTTCTGTATTCAGAAGGCAAGCTCACCATCTCCTTCCAATAACAGTTTATTCCTTCTGTTTCTTATTTGAATTCTTTCAAGTTCTCTATAGATGCCCCCTCTGCTTCGGAGTCTTTGCTTGTTAGTATTTCCATGACCTCCCACTCTGTTTTTCTCACTTTTGCATGTCAGTGGATCTCATTCACTCTAATGACTTGATTTATTGACTGTTAATTCTCCAGTGTTTACTCCAACCCAGACTTTTTCCCTTAGACACCTACATTCAAATGTGTCTACCCTTGGTTGGGCCACAGACACCTTCACCACACTGGGTCCAACACTGCATTCACCAGCTCTCCTTTCTCAGTTGGATATTCTAACATTATTTTTCATCACAGTCTTATCACCAGAATCTTCTTGGGAGTTATCATTAATTCTCCACTTCTTTGTAATTATACAACATGGTGAAATTTAAAGTGATACATTTATATATGCATATACCAGTTGGTGTATTTCTCTCTGAATTGCTTCTCCTTTTAAAAAATTGGATCTATCAAAAAGTCCTGAACATTTAGTTTTCTGCATATTTCTTGAGTCTGCCATCTACTTCCTCTTCCCAATCCCTTAGCCACTCACCCTCATTTCAAGTATCAGTTTCTACCATTTCCTATCTGCTCATGCTTCTCCATTCTTAGACCATGATATTTAACCTCCACACATTCCAAATTAGTTAAAGATCCATATGCAACCTGTATCATAAATATCAAATTATTGAAATGCTTTGTGGAACGGTTTTTTCTACTTTAATAAATATATCACTTTTTATATTATTTATTATTCATAGACCTTATAATTTACAAATTAAATAATCAAACTAATAATAAAAAGATAATTGTAAGAAAACTATGAATGTTTTAAAATATGCCATTAAAATTATTTGAGTTATATATGCTTAAATGAAACACAATTTTACTTTTATAATGTTTGGCAAATTAAACAAAATATATAAGCATAGTCTACAATCTTTAACCTGTAAATATAAATATCAGTTATACAATTGCATTGATTTTCTTCTTTTTTTATTTTAGACATTTGCAAAATAACAGATAAATTGGTAAATTACTATAAAAAACTATTCATAAAATAAAATGATTAATTCCTTAACTTTATTAATATTAGTCCATTAGCAGTGTTAAAGACAAAAAGTATAGAATAATATATATGTAGGGTATTTAGTTAGACTAAATTACTTGTTTCAAATAGGTTTTACAGAAATTGAATACATTCTTACTTTTTGCTTTTGATTCTATCTGGCTTCATGCTTTCTTTTTTCTCCACAAATTATAAATGATCTTTGTTCTACATCTAAAATCAGTTATCTGTGGATTTTTTTCCTATTTCTGAAATATCAGATCAGCAATATGTTTATGGAACTGTAAACAATGCACCCACTTTCCTATTTTGAAGTTTACAATTTTCATCAGGATTCTGGAATCCTATCAAAAATTTTGAAAAAAGTTTATAAGTCATGTAAAGAAGCTATAATATAAACTCAAATATTATTCCAAAAGACTTCAAAATATGTAGTGCTAGACTTCAAATGTTTCATGATTCTTTTACTTTTTAAAGAATTTCACATAGCTGGGCGTGGTGGTGCACGCTTGTAATCCCAGCATTCAGGAGGTTGAGACCAGAGGATCCGGGTTCGCGGTAAGCCTCAGCTACCTAGTGAGGCACTCTGCAACTTAGTGAGACCTGGTTTCAAAATAAAGAATAAAAAATAGGGCTGGGGGTATAGCTCAGAGGTAGAATGCCCCTGAGTTCAATCCCCAGTACCTCCCCCCAAAATAAATAAATAAATAAAGAATTTCACATAAAATATTCTATATATAATCAATTGAGCTTACCTGGTACATTTGGAACATTAACATTCTATATTGGAAGTGGAATAGCACAAGTCTCCTTTGTATCTTATATTTATTATTGAAGGAAGTCAAAACTATCTACTGTGGGGTTGATTTTTTCATATAAGTACAGAATGAAAAGAAGGATTTTGGTCATATATATTCTTGGACATAAATATGTGACTTTGTGCTTTTATGTGTAATATATAATTATCTATTCTTTTCCTTGAATGGAATGGAATCAAAGGTACCTGATGTCTCCTTTAAATGAGATATTTCTTAAAAAATATATTATACAAAATTAAATGTTAAAACTATATTTTTGCCACATACATAAAGCAAATACATTATTACTCAATGTTCTTTATTTAAATATTAAATTTATTATCATAGAACAAGAATTAAATAAACTCCATAGGAAGAAATAAGCAATAAAATAAATACTGAAAAAAAAGTCAGATCACAGAATTCATCTCCATGTCTTGTCTTTTTCACAAATAAGATCTATCAGACTTTCTACTTTAGTACAAAGAAAGACAACACATAACTTTGCAAATCCATACTCTTGGCTCTACATCTATTAAAAATCACTCCAGTCTTAGATGAGGAGAAACTTCTGTTAAAGAATGGTCATCTGTCTGTTCTTGCTCCATGATTTTTGACACCACCAACATATGATAGGCACCAATAACCTCTGACTCCAGAGAGGTTGAGCATGAGCTAGCTCTTCCCTACCTGTGTCCTGTGCAGGTTCTGAGGAAGAATTAAAGCAAACATGACATCTTTGTACTCCAAAGAACCCATTTTATTAAAAATGTGTTTGAAAACAAAAATTTATTTTACTAACTCTTGATAATAGCATATGAATCATTAAAACTATGTTGTTCTAACCTTCCTTTTGGTCCTGTTGTGTTAACTTTGCATTTGTTGATGTTACTATTAGGAATTGCATCTGGGGCATTCTACCTCTGAGATACATCCTCAGGCCTTTTTATTATTTTTATTTGGAAACAGAGTCTTGCTAAATTGCTGAGATTGGCCTTAAACCTGCAATCCTCCTGCCTCAGCCTCCTAAATACTAGTATTATAGTCATGTGCCACCATGCCTGACTTTAACTTTGCATTTTAATACAAACATATTCTGACATAAGTTAATCAGTAAAAACCAAGTACTGAAGAATTTGAGAAAAAACAAATAAATTAATTTTATAAAATTATAACTGTTAAAATTAATGAGGACTAGAAGTCCAAGCATTAATGAATATGTTCAGTTATAAAGTCTACTATATTTTTCCAGAAGATATTGTCTGACCTAGAAAGAGTGTTTTTAATTGCAAAGTAATATCATGTACAACTTAGGCTAGTAGATTTAAAATCTTAATAAGCACATATTCACAGAGAAATCATAAATTAACATAATTAAATAAAAAAGTGATATACACAAAAAGGCATGTACACACACACACACACACACACACACACACACACACACATAAACTCTGAAAAGTCCAGTAGTTTTGGAAGGATGTGAAAGATTTATCAAAAGAAATAAGCAATCACTTCCACGTCACAGGATTCTTCTGCTAAATTATTTCAAAGTATACAATGTATTCCCAAAATATACCATTAACTGTAGACTCCAATATTTAATTCAATATGATTTTAAAATTTAAAAATAAAATTATAAATGACAGTGTATAAAATATTAGAATTTAACATCATTTATGAGCATATTCAACTAAAATTAAATATAAATGCAAAGATGATTTAGTGTTAGGAAACATAACCTTAAATTCTTAGGATGTATTTTATATCTTAAACATGAAGAAGCTAAGACTCATTAAGTTAAATATATTACCAAAAACCATATAGTCAGCAGTGGAGAACTGCCATTCTAAAATTTATATCCTTAACCAATAAATTATGCTGCCTTACAGAAAAACAAGATACAACACAGAAAGGAATTATGTAAAGTAGTTAAAACATATAGACCTAAGAGACTATGTGAGTTACACGCTTGAACATCTATTTAATTCTGATACTTTTTGAGATCTTAAGGAATAAGGCATAAGGGGAAATATGGTAAATTATAGATTTTCAGGTTTCGATAAAAGAAACTTTGAGTTTTACCAAAAATATGAAGGTAGGCATATAATACAAACTATGAACCACAGATTTAGAAAAATAAGCTAGACCTTCTTGGAAGCATAAACTCAAGAATTATCTTTGATGCATTCCTGCCCCTTATTCATTAAATCCAAGTGGATTTGTATTCACTTCAGCAATATTATTTTAAATTCAACTTCTTTCTATATTTACCATCATTGGTGAGCTATGAGCTCCTTCTTTCTAAAATGCTGAAATGGCTTCCTAAATATGTGTTTTCTCACTCCTATCTCAAACAAACAAAGAAACAAACAAACAACCCTCTGTATTACAAATAATACAAGTAATATTTGGGAAAATAACTTGGAAATTACTCTCTGCTCAAGAACTTAGACTTCATCATGTTCCTGACTCCAATGAATTAAATTCGAAGCTTTCATCTCTGACAATGACCAATCTGTACTCATAAAAATTACCCTGCACGCAAACACAAATGAAATATGTGCTCTCCTAGAATGTGTTCTGTATCTTGAAGGTGTCTTTTCCTTCTTCTATTCTGTTTTTTCTCACCCAGCTTTGTCTGTTGAAAATTGTTCTGTGCTGTCTTCCTTTTCTCTGACTGCTTCCACTGAAACATTTCAAACCACTGAGGTTGTGTGTGTGTGTGTGTGTGTGTGTGTGTGTGTGTGTCTGCTTACATGCATGTTGGGTGATGTTAAAAATGTTGAAAGTGCTGGGCGTGGTGGCACATGCCTGTGATACCAGTAGTTGGGAGTCTAAGACAGGAGGATGAAGGTTAGAGGCCAGCTAGCAAGTTAGCGAGACCCTGTCTCAACATAAAAAAAGGCTGTTGGTCTAACTCAGAGGTAGAATGCCTATGGGTTCAATTTCTAGTACCCGCCCCCCCCCCAAAAAATGTTGAAAATGATACTATTAAAAATTAATACAGATGTAGAAGGTAAGACACATAAAACTCCAAATCATAGGAAAATAATTTTGGACCTGGAGAAATTCAAATGTGAAAGAACGACTTATGAACCACTGCTATGGGGACAATTTAAAATATGTCTAAGGTAAGTGCTTTGAATTTGGATTTACCAACCACAAAATAAATGCTGAGTAAGGTCTTTTCCAATGATCTTGATCTTTGGTTCTATAAGGACCTTCCTCGATTTAGGGTTGTATTTATAAAAATATATGCAAAATGGCCTATTCTTAGTCCACATTTACATCTTCAAATCCCATGTTTTCTAGGCCATTAAAAATATTGGGAACCTTAGCCGGGCATGGTGACGCACGCTTGTAATCCCAGCATTTGGGAGACTGAGACCGGAGGATCCAGGTTCGTGGCCAGCCTCAGCTACCTAGTGAGGCACTCTGCAACTTAGTGAGACCCTGTTTCAAAATAAAAAATAAATAATAGGGCTGGGGATGTAGCTCGGAGGTAGAATGCCCCTCAGTTCAATCCCCGGTACCACAAAAAAAAAAAAAAAAAAAAAAAAAAAAAAAATCGGGAACCTTTAAAATGTCAATATTCTTTGAATAAATTATTTATTCTTTAAATAAATTTGATCTATTTTCCAAATGATACTTCTTACTTTGTGCCTGCTTAATATATAAATATAGATAGATATACCCACTTATATATATGTATTGCATTAAATATAATTGCATTCATATATAATTGCATATAAATATATATAATGCAATACATATACATGCAATTATTTATAAATTATACATATTATATAACTAAATATATATATGTAATGCTGGGGATTGTAAATTTTTTAAATGAAGGAGAAAGAAAAAGAAGCCAGGAATCCACTAAAGGGACCTAGAAGTTACTAATTGAAGAGGGGTATGCTTATCTACTTTAATCCCAAACCATAATCCAGGATTATAGAAATGCAAATTATGTGTTTTTCTTCATTTAGGATGCTTGCATGTAATTCTTGGACCAATTTATGTACATCTACCATGGAATACATTAAGGGAGTAGAGGAGAATTTAACTTTTCTCTATTTTGTAAAGCAAGTCAATTTTATTAGCTCAGTGCAGCTTGAGCAGATATGAAGGATCCATTCTACAATTAACAAAGTGAAAACACTGCAGTGTCAATTTGACCTCAAGTGGAGGAAGTCAGAAAAATTTTAGAAATATTTTATTAGTAGTACTTTTTTTTCCCCTCACTTCTAGAACAGAGATGATATTAAATAGAATTTGCTGCACTGCATAGTCTCCCTAAGACATGCTTCTAATATAAATGACATCTGAAAGATTAGAAATGATACTGAACTCAGTTTTACATTTCCCATGTCTCTTGGCCTTTGGCACTGCGGAGAAATGACATTCAAAATGTTCTGTACTGCTTTTCCACAGCAGCTAGCAAAACCCTGTACTTACTTCACCCTGACAATCTGTCAGAGCAGGATTAGTTTAGATTCTTCTTGCCTCTCTTTCTACGCACAATTGAACACAAATGATCTTTTTCCCTGATGATATGACTTTAAGAAAAGTTTCTTTCTTGACATATTAATATAAACACTGTGCAGGAGATTTAAGGAACATAAGGTGTAATTATTGTTTATTCACAAGGGATCTTATTCTCATATATGTTACCCTCCATATTTAATGCATATTGAGTTCCTTCTGCAGTGTGTGGGGGATTCTGATAAATTGCTACTACATCAAACATATCACTTCATTCAAGTAAGTGTGAAAGCAGGAACTTAACTGAAGAGAAATCTTACGGAAAGGCTGTGATGAATTAAAAATATGCAGCAATTATGATTGCCTCTTAAATATTTTTAGTAGGCGCTAGTGAAAAGAAGATATGAATATTGAATATGGCAGGGTTTATTTCATATCTGAAGTGATTATCAGATGAAATGTATTCCACTGTATCTTCAATTTGTTTGTAAAAATATATTCATTTAAGAGTGGGAATGAGGAGGAAAAAACATCAAATAACTTTGGTTAAAGCTGGGTAGGATGGTGCACATTCGTAATGCCAGTACTTGGGAGGCTCAGACAGGAGGATCACAGGTTTGAAGCCAGCCTCAGCAAATTAGCAAGCCTTCCATAAACTTAGCAAGATCCTGTTTCCAAATAAAAAAACAAAATAGCACTCCAGGTGTAGCTCAGAGGAAGAATGCCCTAAGCCTGGTACCACAAAAACAAAACAAACAAGCAAAATGAACCCTAGTTAGAAGAAAACTATAAATAGCTCTTGGTTATTAAAAATAATTAATATATTTAGGTGGTCCTGAAAGTTGTCATTTGGGGTTATGTTGGGGAAAATGGACTGGGAAGATAAGAGTGAGAAATATAGCAGGAACCAGTCTTTGAAGCTGACCCCATACTAGAGTGAGAGAGACAAAGAAAGGCTTAGACATCTGGACTCCTGGAAGACCGGTTAGCCTCTTCTGACAGTTGATGTCATTTTGCACAAGACCTGATGTCTGAGAACTAACTAACTGCTACTTTACAAATCAATTAAACTTACTTTTAGCCAACAAAACTGACTAGCTGCTTTACTAAAGGCAAGCCCATAACAATTTAAAACTTAATCTTCTATGTTATGTAATTGAGCCAAGTCCAATATAAGTGACATAAATGAAGTTCAAAACATGTTTAAACTAACAGAATCATTATAAGACTGTAATGTGGATGAGCAAGTATACTATATGCCATGGTTTGGATTGTGAATGCCCACCAAAAGAACATGTGTTAAAGGCTTGGTCTGCAGGTTGTGGCACTACTGGGAGGTGAAGGACACTTTAAGAGGTGGGGCTTAGTGGGAAGACGCTTGGTCATTGGTGATGTGCCCCGGAAGCAGACATCTGGGACCTTCCTGTCTCTCTTTGTTTCTCATCTGTCATGACATAATAAGTAGCTTCTCTTCTGGGTGCTCCCAGAAAGATAAATTATGCTAACAATTTATCTTTCTGGGAGCATGGGCAGTGGGGCCAAGTTACCATGTACTGAAACCTCTGCAAGCATGATACAAAATAAAGCTTTCCTCCTTGTAAATTGATTACCATTAGGTGTTAAGTCACAGAGATAGAAAGCTGACTCACTCCATGTTACAAATCCTATCAAGTACATATTTTCCTATCTACATAGAAAATTATTCACACTTTTGTTATTATTTACACTTTTCAGGAAAAGAAAGTAAAATATCAATTCTCTATCATAACAAGGGCATCCCATAGTAATTTTCAAATTACAAAGGTCAAATAGAAAATATTTGACAAATGTTGATAGTGCTCTGTAAAATCATTTTTGTTTGTTATGTTTTTTTATAGTATTGAGAATTGAACCTAGGAACAGTCCACCTCCGAGCTACATACCCACCCCTATTTTTTATTCTTTATTTTGAAACTTAGTGTGGAGGGCCTCATAAGTAGCTAAGGCTGGACACAAACCTGCAATCCTCCTGCCTCAGCCTCCCAAGTACTGGGATTACCAGCATGTGCCACCACACCCAGCGTAAAATAGTTTTAAACTTAAAGAAACCTCTATTCTCTATATCTCTATACTTTTTTCTTATCTACAGCTACAGAGAAATGAAACTAATAGTCATGGAGATTTTTTAAAATACATAAACAAAATAAATATAAAAGTAATGCCATGTAAATTATAATAATACAGAGAAAGTTCAATCTTATATATCTCACAAAGTATCTGAATTATTTTGTTTTAAGTGTTTAAATTATTAAATTATTCCATGGAAAATTATATATGCACACAGATGCTTTTTCTATGTATATCATACACACTACATACAGACATCTTCATTTAAAACACCAAGAAATAATCAAGGAATTTAATATCTGATCAAACTATCACTGAACAGTTCCTTCAAACAAACAAAAAAGGAAGCAAGACCTAAACTATACATTTTAGTCAGAAATGATTTATATAAGATATTGCTTTAGATTTCTCATATATGTTGAATACATAGAAAAGAAATAATTTTCTATAGGTTTCCACTTATTGATAATAATTATCAAAAATAAAAACACTTGCAATAATAATTGAGGGTAAAGGGGGAAAACTCACTGATAATACAATTATACATACATATATATGACAATATAATTATATATACATATACATGACAATACAATTATACGTACATATATATGTATACATAAATATGCAAATTTCATTGTGTATTTAATAACTTGACACATTGGAAGCATTTTTATAGAGTCAGATGAATATAAAACTATAAATATAAGTCCATCACTTACCTCTCTTAACATTTCTGCTTGTACTTGTTGACTTATCTGAAGGACATGGACAACGCCCTTCACATTTGACTGAGATCTGTTTTCCTAAGACACATGCTTGATACTCCAGTTTGCACTGTACAAAAAGAAAAAAAATAAATCAAATATATTTGGTTATATCTGTAGAAAGCCAAAGGATATTTAGAAAGAAAAATAAGCTGTTATACATTTAATCGGAAAATGTTTCCACTGTGTTCCCAATATTAAGGTGCCATTTTATACACATTTATTGTTCCATGGAGTAGGCAGAAATGTAGTTACTTGGTCATTTTGATGAGCAGGCACTGAGAAATAGGATAGTCTTAAAAATTGTTCCAAGTTTGTCAGCTCAGTTGCATGAACTGAGTATAGAATTTTAGGATCAAATGGAAAGAGAGATAACATAGAATTGGATAGTATATCTCCTCAGCTCCTCTTCAAATACATTCTTGGCTTTTAGATACCTGAGTATGCACGTGTGTGTGTGTGTGTGTGTGTGTGTGTGTGTGTGTGTGTGTTGCTGGGGATTTAACTTGTGGGTGTTCTATCTCTGAGCTACACCACCAGCCCTATTTCTTTCTTTCCTTTTTTTTTTTTTTTTTTTTATCTCACCTTGCCCAGCTGAGTACGTATACTTCATCTCTGTCCCTGAACTCTGAGTTTGGAGCATGAAGAATGACTTGTACATCACTAAATGGTCGCTCATATCATATTAGGAAAACAACTGTAAAATATATATTTGTGAGTTAATGTACTTATGAAATACTTCTATGATTACTTTGATTTCCCACAAAGATACCACAATAGCACCTCCTTACACACGTATACACACGCAGAGCAAAACTACATATTATGTATAAAGTAATTTTTAAAATATGTAAGCTTTATATAAGTACATACTTATGACATGCTACATATGTGTATACCTTTTATATATTTTTGGTACAATGATCATTTTAATTCCTTTTTTTACTTTCGCATGCAAATAGTGTTTGGACTGATTTCTCCCTAGGTCTCACACTTGACCACCTGTGCAGTCATTTTATGATACCATAAATTCAGACTGTTTCTACAAGCTTCAGAGATCATTTCACTTGTTTTACTAAAAAAGGTGAAGTATAGCATGTCACTCTTCAGTGTATCTATAGCTATAGAATTAAAAACTATACTGAATGGTGATAAGACACTTATGGTTCTATTACACATTTTTAGGGAGAAAGATAAATGAGTGGCACAGAACAAAGAGAGTGACTCCTGAACTTGGATGTGATGACTGCTAATTTGTAAATGAGGCATTTAGGCTAGCTTCTCAAATGCTTTCATTTCAATTTTCTCAAGTAATAATTGGGATAACAATGAATTTCCAGAGTTTTAAGAATCAAATAGCTAGCTCTCCACCCCCACCCCAGCCAGTGCATTATCTACCATGAACCAAGATGTAAGCAAATGTTAATAAAAGCTGAACTTAATTAAAACAATCAACATATTACAGCACACAGGGCTTTTTTTTTTCAATTTAGTTTTGATTTGGTTTGGCTTGATTTTCCTTGTAAACATTAATCTTTACAGAGTTAGTATCTTTTATTTCTTCTTAAGATAATATAACTACATATTTGACATGATTTGAACAATCCTAAACCTACTCCATATTTTAAGAAGCAATAATTATCTTCCTACTCTAAAAGAAATAGAGCTTACTAATTCTTTAGTAATATAATTTCTTTAGCGGCTACTCCCATAATTTACTCAGAGAAAATCAGTTTAAAATTAAATAAGGTAGACTTTCTGGCTCCAGTCCACAAATACATCCATGACTAATTTAATTCCGCTTCAGCCGGTATTGAGAAGCACTAAATGCATCCAACAAGTAATCAGGTTACTCATATCTCCACAGCATTTTAGTTTTCCCTGTCAAATAACTCTTTAGTGGACAAGGAAAATTCTTAAGTAGAATTCCATTGTGTATATATCCTATATTTTTGTAATCCATTCATTTGTTTATGGATATCTTGGCTGGTTCCATAGTTCGGCAATTATGAAATGTGCAACTATAAACATAGATATGCATGAATTATCATGGTAGTCTAATTTCAATTCTTTTGGGAGTGGTATATCTGGATATTATGGTAGGTTCATTGCCATTCTTCTGAAGATCCTCCACACTGTTTCCCAAAGAGATTGCACTAATATGCAATCCCACCAAAAATGTATCTGAGTTTCTACTTCTTCACATCCTTGACAGCATTTATTATTGTTTGTGTTTTTGATTATTGCCATTCTAATTAGGGTTAGGTGAAATCTCAGGAAGTTTTGATTTGCATCTCTCTGATCGCTACTGATGTTGAACATTTTTTAATATATTTATTGGCCATTTGTATTTCTTCTTTTGTGAAGTGTCAACTTAGTTCACTTGCCCATTTCTTATTGAGTTATTTGTTTTTTTCTTTTGTTTGTTTGTTTGTTTGTTTCTGGTGAATTTATTGAGTTCTTTGTATATTCTAGATATTAGTCCCCTATCAGGGGAGTAGCTGACAAACACCTTCTTCTATTCTATCAGCTCTCTCTTAAGGGTCTTGATAGTTTCCTTTGCTGCACAGAAGCTCTTCAGTTTAATGTAATACCATGTATTAATCCTCATTTTAAAATCTTGTGCCTTTGGGGTTTTATTATGGAAGTTTTACCTGTATCTATATGTTGGAATGTTGGACCTATGCCCTCTTCAAGTAACTACAAAATCTCTGCTCTAATTACTAGGTTTTTGGTCCATCTTGAATTGACTCTTGTGTAGGTGAGAAAGTGGGATTTATTTCCATTTTTCTACAGATGGATAACCAGTTTTGCCAATACCATTTGTTGAAAAGGCTATCTTTTTCTCAGGGAATGTTTTTGGCTCCTTTGTCAAAAAACAATTGGCTAAGTGCGGATTTGTTTCTGAATCTTCTATTCTGCTCCAGTGGTCTATGTGTATGCTTTTGTGCTAATACCATGCTGTTTTTATTGCCATGATTCTGTAGTATAGTTGAAATTAGATATTATGATGTTTCCTGCGTGGTTCTTATTGCTAAGAACTATTTTGACTATTTTGGGTCATTTGTTATTCCATATGAATTTAAGGACTGACTTTTCTAAATCTGTGAAGAATGACCATGGTATTTTAATAGGGATTGCAGTGATCACTTTTGGAAGGATGGCCATTTTGATGATACTAATTGTGCCTATCCAAGAGCATAGGAGATCCTTTCATCTCAGATATTCTTCAATTTCTTTCTTTAGTGTTTCACAGTTTTCACTGTAGAGATATTTTACCTTCTTAGCTAGATTTATTCCTAAGTATTTTATTGTTTTTGCAGTTATTATGAATAGGATTGTTTTCTGGATTTCTTTTTCAGTGGATTTGTGGATGGCATATAGAAGAGCTTCTTGATTTTTTAGAAAGTGATTTTGTATGGGATACACACAATAGAATTCTACTTAGCCATAAAGAAGAAAGTGTCATTTACAGGGAAATAGATAGAACTGGAAAATAGTATGCTAAGTGAGATTAGTCAATCACAATAGCAAAAGGTTGGATGTTTTCCCTCATATGTGGAAGCTAGGGAGAAATTAGGACACAAGAGAGATTTTAGACAAAGGAGGAGAAACCTTAGTAGAATGGAGGAGGAGACCTAACTGAGGGAGGCAGGAGGGGGGAGGAAGATTTAAGGAGGGAAAACTTCAATGGACATGATGTATATACATAAACTTATTAATGTCAATCACTGTGTCGGGCATGGGAAGGTGGAGAGTGAGAGAGAGTGGGGTGAGAATTGGGGGAGTGTTCACCAAGTGCTATGTGCATGTATGACTTTAGCACCCTGAACTTCATCAAGATGTATGATTACAATGCACCAATAAAAATAAAATAGATAAAAAATTCTTAAGTAATCCTGCAACAAATTATTAAGCATTTTGAATGTTTATAGTGGAATATTGTCCCTCTTCAAAGAGCAGCCTTTTCAAAAGTACTTCAGTGTTTTAATAATAATAATAATAATAATAATAATAATAATAATAATATTGTCATGTAAAATAATGATGAATTTTAAATGTAATTAAAATGCCCAACATCTAATCAAAAGTAGAAATAAATAGTTAAGCTATTATGAGTAATTTAATGAAAGCCAAATGAGTTTTATGAAACTTTCAGACTTTAAAATTAATATCCTTTACTATAACTTTTGTTATTATTTCAATACCCTAAACCTAGTCATATAAAAATTCTGACTCATGACATAAATTAAGAATGGTTCAAGAGTAATTTTAAGTGGTTTATGACTAGAAAAAAATAAGTCTATATTAATTTTATCCAGTAATGGATTCTATCTTTTGTAAGTATGGTAGCTTTCTTCAGAGATGTTTTATGCCACAGTTTTTTACATTTTAAATAGTTTGTTTTAGCAGTGATTTACTTTTTATTTAAAGAACATGAAAATCTGATGACTACTTGAATGAACAAAAAAATATAAATGTTGTTAGTTTATTATAAATGGCAAGCATATATTTTCTGCTTAAATGTTGATGGTTCTGTTTTTTTTTTTTTTTTGTGGTACTGGGGATTGAACTCGGGGCATTCCGCCTCCGAGCTACTCCCCCAGCCCTATTTTTTTTTATTCTTTATTTTTGAAACCGAGTCTCACTAAGTTGCGGAGTGCCTCACTAGGTAGCTGAGGCTGGCCGCGAACCCGGATCCTCCGGTCTCAGCCTCCCGAATGCTGGGATTACAAGCGTGCGCCACCACGCCCGGCTTCTGTTTTTAAATACTGTCAGATATTAAGAAAATAATTAACAAGAAGAGCAAAAAATATAAAAAAAGTTAAATTTTCACTTACAAACCTTCACCTTCTAGCAAGTTTTGTTTGGGATAATTATCATTAAATTTTTTTAGTGCTATCTTTAAGATTTATATGACATGAAATTATAGCTTTGCAAAAATTTATAAAAAATTTTTCTTCAGAATGATTCTACTGAACATCTTTTTTGTTTATAAATTTTGTTAAAGCAACAAAATTCAATGTATAGCAAGTATACCCTTTGTGTATAATCATATGGACTTAGCTTCCTGCAACCCCCCAAAAATCACTTTATTTTATTTTCTTATAAACTGATTTTGGAAAAAATACTATCACATGGAATTTTATTCGAATAATATTGGGATATTAAAAATGTAACTTTTAAATACTTTTTAGCTGACTGAATTTCTAATTAGTAATGTTCAATTTACTTAGTTACCCAAAAGCTGTAATATTTATCAAGGTATAAGTGAAATAAAATATCACATAAAGGGCATGCTCATTAGTCTCTAATTATAAAAAATGCAAATAATATAGAAAAAGACATGATTAATACATTTGTGATTAAGACCCTGAGTGCTGAGAACACTCAGGTTATGAGTTTTTTGAAAATCAGGGCTGCAGAATAATTTTGATACTAATCACCGACAGTGATTTTATAGCCATTTGTTTAATAACAGCATCAAACAGAAGAAAATATGCTCTCATAAGAGAAATCTGCAGTGAACAGAAAAGATCTTAACCATCAGAGTAGTAAACACCTGGACAGGCTGTTGTTACCATTTTTCAGGATGTCATTAGAGGAACATGGTGGCCCAAGCCTGTAAACCCAGGAGGATCTCATTTTTCTAAGCCAACCTCAGCAACTTAGTGAGATTCTCAGCAACCTAGCCAGACCCTGTTTCCAAACAAACAAGCAAAAAATAAAAACAAAAAGGGCTCTGTGGATGTAACTTGGAGGTAGAATGCCCCTGCGTTCAATCTTCTATACCACACACACAAAAAAAAGAGAGAGACAAGTCATCACCATGATCATGACAAGATGTATGTTAGACCTCAGAGAGGGATGATTACTCTACCCCTGCCCAGTGGTATTTGGAGACACTTTTGGTTGACACAACTAGGGTCAGAGCGTAGAAGAGTTGCTATAGGCATCTAGTAGGTAGAGGACTGAAATGCTGCTAAACCTGACAAGGCACAGAACAGTTTCCCCACCCCCAACATGTATGCACACATAGCCAAGACTAAGAATTATCTGGCCTCAAGTGTCAAGAGAGGCAAGATGAAAAATCCCCATTAAACCACTGGTTTACTGAAAGACAAGGGAAAGATTACCTAAAATCTCAACAGGGTCTTGCTAGTTTGCTGAGGGTCTTGCTGAGGCTGCCCACAAATCTGCAGTCCTCCTGTCTCAGTCTCCAAAGTATGTAGATTATAGGCATGCACCACCATGCTGGCTTGGGTGGATTACATTTTTATCATTAAAATAAGAGACTTAGTTTTTACCCCCCCCAAAAAAATGTATACGTGAAGATTAAAGAACTTATACAACTGATCAGAAATATATAGCTGAAATGGGATTCAAGCAGAGCCAGGCGTGGTGGCGCACGCTTGTAATCCCAGCATTCGGGAGGCTGAGACAGGAGGATTCAGGTTTGCGGCCAGCCTCAGCTACCTAGTGAGGCACTCCGCAACTTAGTGAGACCTGATTTCAAAATAAAGACTAAAAAATAGGGCTGGGGGTGTAGCTCGGAGGTAGAATGTCCCTGAGTTCAGTCCCCAGTACCGCAAAAAAAAAAAAAAAAAAAAAAAAAGAACCCTATTGTGAAATGGGATTCAAGCATTATTTATTTTACAGTTCGTCTAAGTTAGAATGAGTATATAATTACAAATAGGTAAGAAATAGTAACAGTGTTCTTTTTCTTATTGTAGCAAAGGGACATTTTATTCAAATGAAAAAAGCAAATAGGGAAAAAGGGAAGGTGGTTAATCACCTTTAAAAGAATTTGCTGTCTTAATCTTTCTTTTATCTTTTCAATGCACTACTCTACTATTATCACAGACAAAATCTGAGCTCTCAGGAAGGAATTCCTCATATTCAGCCACAGCTCACCCTGTCCCAACACAGATCATCCAGCATGAGTTCTAACTCCCCTCCTGTTTCCCATGAAAAGTTAGCCAGAGGAGGAAAGGAAGACTTGATTCAATCTTATATCCACTCAGTCAACCAGGGCACACCATTTACACAGAAAAATCATAACTGTAGTCTATGCATACAATCAAATTCAAAAATAGCAACAACATTAAAATCCCTCTGTGCTATTGTGAACAAGACACTCTTCCTTTCATCAAGAAATAGCACTGCTTATTTGAGGAAACTTTTCTAGAGAGAAAAATTTAATTTCTTTCCTTCCTTCTTTCCTTCCTTCTTTCCTTCCTTCTTTCCTTCCTTCTTTCCTTCCTTCCTTCTTTCCTTCCTCCCTCCCTCCCTCCTTTCTTTCTTTCTTTCTTTCTTTCTTTCTTTCTTTCTTTCTTTCTTTCTTTCTTTCTTTCTTTCTTTCTTTCTTTCTTTCCTAGGAATTGAACTCAGGGCCATTTTTTACCCTCAGAGGGTAAAACAGAGCTATACCCTTAGCCCTGTTTTATTTCTTATTTTGAAACAGGGTGTCACTAAGTGGCAGAGGACCTCGCTAAGTTGCTGAAGCTAGCCAAGAACTTGCAATCCTCCTGTCTCAGCCTCCCGCATATGGGGATCATAAGATATTTTATTTTGAGGAGCTCCTTTTCATACTACAAAGTTTATAAAATGTCATACTGAGTAAAGAAGATGGCTCTCCCCAATGCAGATGGACATCATCCAATCCCCTGAGGGTCTGGGTGGTGCAAAAAGGCAGAGGAAGTACAAATTTGCTCTGTCTGAGTTGAGACATCTATCCAAGTCAGTGATCCTGGTTCTCAATATTTCAGACCCAAGGATGGCTAATAAACTCCAAGAGATGTAACATCCTGTGCACTGTGCAAAGTTTCTTAGGACTGTCTTGGTGGATTCTCAAGCTTCATCTCTCCAGCAGTGAAGCAAACCTGTCAGCTCTTTGATCAACCTTATCAAAACACAGGCACCTTATTGTGTTCTTGGGGAATTGGAGAGAGTAGGCATCTCACTTGGACATTCTACTTGGTCCTTCACATCAGCTAGACCAAGAAGCTCACTTGGGAGCCATCCGGCAGGCTGTGTCTCATTCTCTACCTTTGGGACTCCACAGCGCAAAAGAACCTTTTGAGCTACAAATATCTGCTGATACTTTTTCAGGTAATGCTACTTCTCTTCTACTTGGTTAGCTGATTTGGGCCCCTTATTCTGTCCTTTAAAACTAATTGTGCCATTTGTTTGGCTTTTTAGATTGTTTGCAACCTGACAATAGTGCACCTTTTGTCACTAACTCTAATCAATAATGGTCTGATTGGTGAGGTATTTAATGGATCTTCCATGATTTCTACTATCTATAGGAATGTGCTACAGTTAATCATTGGGACAATTAAAAAATATATATATTCCAAAAGATTTCTGACTTTACCTCTATCACAAAGAAAGAGCTTTCTTTCTCAGTTGGTTCCTGATAATGAACAGTATAAAAATAAATAAATATATTTAAATAAAGTGAATAAGTGAATAAGTATATACACATGTGAGTGTGTGCATGTGTTTGTACACACACATATATATATGTGTGTGTATATATATATAGTGTGTGTATGTGTGCACACACACATGCACACACTCACATGTGTATATACTTATTCACTTATTCACATATATATGTGTGTGTGTGTGTGTATATATATATATATATATATATATATATATATATATATATATATCCCAAAAATAACCATAGAGGTTTGCACTCAATTTAAAGTCTTGCTGCTCATTGAGTGCCCTGGTAGTAGTCCATGCTGGTCAAAGTCTGTAACATAATTGATCCTTCTAATTTTCACAAAATGCCTTTGTCATTTATACTATAGAATTGAGAGTAAAAAGAGTCTTAGGTGTGGAGTTAAAGAGTTGATGGAAAGTAATGGGAAAGTTTGGATGCTATAATGAGACCCACTAATTTCGTGGCAATAATGGGAGGACCATACCAGGTGTTTCTTAGAACCTGAGAGGAAAGGGGTAAGAGATACTAATAATCATTTGACTTTCAGAGCAGCTCTCTACATCTTTCCTTGTCAAGGAAAATGACCTTACGTGGCTTTCCCAGTGTGACCAGGACCTTATATTGAACCCACTACCAGGTCTGCCTTCCCCAGACATTCCCTGTCCCATGCACCTAAACTTACAGAAACAGAAAGGGATGGTGCCATCCCTGGACTGTTGGCACCTCCAGACATCTTTCCTACCTCCATGTTAGGTCATTTTGTGGGATGGATAAATACAACTCATCTGTTTGTTTGGAAAACTAGGACAGTTTAGACAGAAGGCTTTCAAGCTGTCATACCGCCCTCAAGCTGTTACGACAAGCAAGGAGCAGAGTCAATTATACTAACTGAGCTGGGAAACCTGAAATGCCAAAGCAGCCTGGAGTGCTTTAGCTAATGCAAAGTCACCCTGTGGCTCCTGGGCCATTTATACCCCTCATTTGCAGGGCCACACCAGTTCCAATAACACTTTCTCTCCAGGGAGCCATGTGTACTACTAGCACTGTAGTTCTGGAAAGGAAACCAGGCATCAATTTGCTTCTATTCTGAAAATATGGTGACTGACCTCTCAGCAGTGGTCTAAGAGAACGTCAACTGGTCCAAGATAGGTCAAATAAATAGGTCATGTAACCTTCAACTAACTGAGGGGATTCTCTAAAATGAATGAACTCTTGATTATTCATTTCCAGGAGGGATACCTAAGTCATTGTTTATGAGCACCTTGCTGGCACAAGATTTGTCGCCGACTTTAGGTAAAAGGATCAGTGACACCGCATTGTTCTTGGAAGGCATTCAGGTCAGTCTCAATGCACTGGCCAGTCTTCTGCATGATAAAATTATCCCAGATGCCTCAAGTGATGAGGTCTTCACAGTCACAGGTGTATGCTGCTATGTCATGGGTGTATGCTGCTATGTTTGGATTTGTTTTTTTGTACTAAGGATTGAATTCAGGGGCATTCTACCTCCGACCTATACCCCCAGCCCTATTTTTTATTCTTTATTTTTGAAACAGGCTCTCCCTAAGTTGTGGAGTGTCTCACTAGGTAGCTGAGGCTGGCCAGGAACCGGGATCCTCTGGTCTCAGCCTCCCCAAATCCTGGGATTACAAGTGTGAGCCACCATACCCCGCTTGGATTCATTCTTTAGGCAAGGGAGAAAGGACAATATGGAAGCTTGAGGAAAAAAAAAATACCTGGACTTTTAAAGGAGATTTCAACAACTTATATAATTTGTTTAAATGATTGGGCCAGGGACTGTGGAGAGAAAATACATAATTTTCCCTTGTAGTCACTGGAAAAAGTATGATAGTTAAATCCCATGGTGTACATTCTACAATTCACACAATTGTAAGTTTATATAAGTATATATCATTGTGGCACACCATTTTTCCTTGTCTAGAAAAATGATTCTTTTTTATCTATTTAAAAATGGCATCCTTATAGTAATATTACTTTTATTCTCCATATATCTTATTAGTCTGAATCACTATATGTAATAATAAAATAATTTTATTATATTGTTAGTTTTATATCATACATACTTTTGTTCATGGAGATATTAAATATTATTAGCCCTGATCTTTACTAGCTGTGTGACCTTATGGATGTATTTAATAACTTTATGTTTTAGACTATCTTTAAAGTGGAGATAGTGTTATATATTATATTTCTTGTAGCAGTCTGATAAGGAATAAATTAATGCACATAAAATTATATACTATTTATTTAAATTTGTATTGATACCTTAACTTTGAGCATTGATTAACATATATTAAGCATTCATTAAATGTTAGCTTTCTTTGTTGGTATGAGCTATTCATCTTTGACCAAAGAAATAAGCTCTTGCAAAGGGGTTGTAAATATATTGATTTTTGAACTACCTAGAAACTATCTGAAGATGTTAGCTAGAATTACTTCTACCAACAGAACAAGCTATCTTTGCACATTGGATAACCTGTTTTATTGGCTATAATGTAGGTTTTTGAAGAGTTGGAGTAATGAATAATTGATGTACAAAGGAGATCGTGAAGGTAAAATCTACACAGGATAGATACATCAATCAGGATCTTGCTGGCAGTTTTACTAAAAGATTTCACCATGTCTAAACTAGTGAGCTCTAGGAGGGGTTCCCTGACCAGCACTGTTACTTACCAGCTTTATAGCTGCTGTGGGCACCTTTCATTTAGCAATAAATTGGGGATCACTATAGAATGTCTTATAGGGTTGTTTTAAAGATCAAATGAAAACACATAAAACAATGATATTATTTCTTAATTACTTTGACAATTATTACCAATGCTATTTATAACTACCTCTATGGCTACTACTAGTATATCCTTATTGTTTTATTACTACACTTCTCTGAAGAATATATATATATATATATTCTTCAGAGAAGTGTATATATAGCATATATATATTATAGTATATATATAGTATATATAGTATATATATATATATATTCAAGCACATTCTGTATATTTTAAGATTTTTCAGAGACACTGGTCCTTTATACATATAAACTATGTGGACTATTTATAAAATATAAGATCTTTTTTATTAAAAAGAATTATTATCTTATCTAAGAAATAAATGTTGCTGGGAATGGTGGAGTACACCTGTAATACCAGTACTTGGGAGGCTGAGACAGGAGGATCACAGGTTCAATACCAGCCTTAGCAACTTAGTGAGGCTCTCAGCAACCTAGCAAGACCCTGTTTCAAAAATAAAAAAAAATAAAATGGGCTGGATGTGTAGCTTGAAGATACAATGCCTCTGTGTTAAGTGCCCAGTACCAACAAAGAAGGAAGGAAGGAGAAGAAAATTTGAAAATTCAAGGAGTAAATGTATATGTTCTTATTCCTTTTTTTAATGAACAGTAACACAAGATACAGGGACTAACATTGTTCTATTCTGTGATGGCTATAGAAATCCCAATTAACCTTGGCTTAAGCTCTGTTAAGGGTTTTAATTTTTTTCATATACAATAACTTATAGGTAACTTTGTACCTATGGTGAAAATACTAAACAGCCTTCTCCTAAACTGGGAATAAGGCAAGAAGGTATGTGAAACACTGTATTGTAAGACCTGGCCAGAAAAATGAAGCAAAGCAACAAAACAGAAGGCATAAAATATAGGAAAGGAATAAATAAATCTGCCTTTAGTAATAGAAGATTATTTGATATATAGACTATTCTGAGTAGTCTAGCTGGGTGTGATGGCACACTCCTGTAATCCTAATACTTGGGAGGCTGATATAGAAGGTTCATAAATTTGCCGCCAGAAGCACCAATAGACCCTCTTTCAAAATAAGGCTAGAGTATAGCCCAGAGGTAGAATATCCCTGGGTTCAATACCCAGTGTAATGATGATGATGATGATGATGATGATGATGATAACAATCTGAAAGATCTCTATATAAAGCATTACTAAAATAACAAATGAATTTAGCAAAGTTGCAACATACATCATCAGTGTAAAAAAATAACTATATGACAACATATTAGGAGCACATAAAATTAAACTTATAGTAGTACTAATAAAAATTTTAAACAGTAAATTTAACATAGGGCACTACAGACCTCTAAATATAAAACTACCAAACATTAATAAATGAAATCTAAGTGGAGAGATGTACCAATTTGACAACTCAAATGAATTATCCTCAGATTTATCTATAGATTAAATAAATTCAAATCATAATTCTTTTTTTTTGTAGAAACTGACAAACTGATTCAAAAATTCATACATAAATGCAAAGGACAGCCACTGAAATAACACTGCAAACATGAGCAGTCACTGAATTTAAAAGTTAAAGTTATAACAAAATAAGCATGTGGTACAAGCCTAAGAAAAGACAAATAGTTTATTGAAAAAAAAATAAGAGATAGAAACAAATCAACTCTAATAGCCATTTTGTTTTCTATATATAGACACATACTTTCATTGTAATTACACACCACACAGGAGTATAGAGTAATAGGAATATACATGCCCATAACACTTGGAGCAGTTCCCTCCAAATTCTACCCTTCTCCCTTCCCAACTCTTATGGCTATTTCATTTTTGATAAAAAACACTTAAAGGATTTAATGGGGCAAGGTGCTACAAATAAAGTTGAAACAGTCAGGTCGCATTTAAAAAACTGAAATTTACTTTCTACATCTTATTATTACCCCCCCCCCCAAATCATTATATATTGTAGTTCTAACGTTAAAGTTAAATGTAAATGCTTCTAGGGAAAAACTTTGAAGATTATTTTCTGCAGGAAATAATAGTCATGCAAAAAAATCCCAAAGAATAATTTTGAAAATTTCTCTGATTGCAGGCTCTGATTGCAGAAGAATGAGAAGCAATTTTATGTTTTAAGGTCAAATCATTAAATTTTTTTTAATGATTCAAATAAGTCCAGTTATCACAATAGTTGTGTGTACCAAAGTAGAAAAATAAGGAGCAATAATAAAAAAAAGTTTTAAGAAAGTATCTCCTTCAAATTCACATTAAACAATGGAAAAGCAATTTAGAACATGGACTTTGGACCTGAGTGACACTGGTCAAATTACTTCACTTCTCTGTACCTCAGAGTTCTCAACCATAAAAGGGAAATAAGTTAATGTATCTAAACTACTTACGATATATAATACACAAATGTAAATTAAATTAATATCTTCTATAGTTCAGGTTGCTTTGCAATGGCCATTTACTTTCTTACTCCATTTTAAATGGCAAATCTAGGAATTCACACTGAGTAACCTGACAAGGGGATAGGTATTTATGTTTCAAACTATGGCCCTAAGGGGTGTGGGCAGGGAGTGTTGGAAGTCAGATCCTAGAGGGAGAGGAAAGCTTTTCTCACAAGTAGACCTCCACTCAGACATATGAAGTCATATCAGGGACTTAGTGTCCAACTGTTCTATTGAGTTCCTTTTAAATCTCAGATTTTGTGATAAAACTCACTTGTATCATTTTTTTTTTTAATGTTCAGTACTTTAATAAGCACTTTTCCCAGTAAAGGATCATGATAATTTGCCGGAGATGTAATCTTGACCAAGTTGACATACCAAAGTCAAAAGTCAAACTGATCCTGAATTAAAAAGCAATTCAAATAGAAAGAGTCCACATCTATTTCTGACCCTTGATCTTAAGACCATAAAAAGATCCCAGCTCCAAGTACTCAGAGGAAGGAAGATAGAACAATTAAATACTAAATTCAAACAGATACAATAATATCAAACTTGTAATGATAAGGTGTGAGTAATCACCTACCTCCCTTCAAAGTATACATATAGCTACTAGAATTAATAACCATCAAGAGCTAAGTAACAATATTCCTCTCAATTATGGGGAGATAAATGACATTCAAGAATAAAACATAATTATGGAATCTTGAAATATAAAATGAAATAGCATCATATTGAAAGTAAAATAATTTCTCCTTTAATGCTGATGTTATTGTTCTGTGTGTGTGTGTGTGTGTGTGTGTGTGTGTGTGTGTGTGTGTCTATGGAAAGCAACCTTGGTTCTCGGTTCTCAATCTTAGCAAAACATAAAAATAACCTGGGTTTTTAAAAAAATTGTCTGTTTTTAAATTTCATACCAATTTAAGCTGCATCCCTGTATCTGGAGTTGTGAACTCCAGTATAAACCAGATAAATTTTCTATCTGCTTCCCCTCAGTACACACACACACACATACACACACACACACACACACACACACACACACACACACACAATTTTGTAAGCAAATGCTCATTCCAAGGGAGTCCACCATGCGTTAGCTCAACTGCTCAGCACTGTATGACTAAATACTATAGAAAAGAGTTTCAAATCACCCGCTGGTGTCTTCAGGGAATTTATATTATGGATGTCCTGCTCAGTTCTAAAACATTAGTATTATTTATTGACTTGTGCTCACAGCAAATGTATTATGCAATTTACGTAAGAAAGTGACAAATACAACTACGGTCTAACACAGTTTCTAGGTTGGGGAACAATTCCTAGTTCTTACTGAAGCTTGGCATACAATCAAAATAGACTTTGCCTAAAGTAAAGAAACAAAGACCTCCTTTCTTTGTGTCAATTTCGGGAATGATTACCTCTCAAGTAAGAGTCAACAGAGTTGTATTTTGATTTTTCTGACATCGGTGGATTTAAAAGAATTAAAAGATCATTGGCTGTTTAAAAACAAAGATTAAGTATACTTATTTAAAAAAAAAACAATCAATTGTCTTGAGAGGAAAAAGAAAAGAGGATATCACAAAAATGCAGAAGTAGCAGGAAAATATTTACTTGTACAAAGTAAGCAGATGTCCACAAAGCCAAAACATTCAGAAAGTCAACAAACAAACAAACAAAAACAAAACAACAACAACAAAAACTTTGGAGATAACTTATGGCAAGCAAAACCAAATATGAATTGAGATCAGATTGTTTTATAGGACTTCATATATACTACTTACTACAAATATCCAAAGAGTTCTTTAATATTTTAATGTTTAATGCTAAGGTATGGTCCCACTGCGGACACTAGATAACTTGCCATGATATCTTTCTAAGACACCGTTCTAGAAAAATTTTAAATTTATAAATATATCCAGGGCTGAGGACTTGGGGTAAGAGGCTGAGCGCCTATACTCCTTTCTGTCATATAATCGAAGTAAACTTATCAATGTGTCAAGGTCTTATTTAGGCTAAGTTCTTAAAATGTTCTAGGTATTTGAATAGTATGAGACCCCACATAAGAGGGCAAAATAATGTAGAAGAAAGAGCGGAGGTATTGAAGAAGAAACGACACCACATCTTGGCTTTAACATCATCTTATTGTGCAATACTTGTCAAATTGATAGACTTTTCTGATCCCCAGTGCTCTCATCTTGTAAAAGGTTTTTTTTTTTTTTTTTTTTTTTTTTTTTTTGAGCCTTAAATGAAATGATATAGGATAGAACATGAAATTTAAAAAAAAAAAGTAATTGTAGTGACAAACATAGCTGCTATTTTATTATAACATAATGATTATTTATCATATTATAGGGTAGGCTTGCATTTCTGACCTCTTCCATAGAAAAACAAAGGGAATGTTGGTTTTACTATTTAAAGGCTCAGAGTATTCAACCACTTTATTATTTCAAACTTTAAAAACGCTGACATAGGCCAGGCACAGTGGTGATGGCCGACCTATAATCCTAGTGACTCTGGAGGCTGAGGCAGGAGGATAGCAAGTTTGAGGCCAGCCTGGTTAATTTAGAGAGACACTGTCTCAAAATAAAATGTAAAAATGATGAGAACATAGCTCAGTGGTAAAGTGCCCCTGGGTTCCATCACCTGTAACACAAATATATGAACAGTGAATTTTTATTTTAAAAAATGCTGATATTAGAGAAACAAATATACATTAAATTATATTCCTAACCAGTGCAGCAATGTGATTATTCATGGTATTTCCTTTCTTTCTTTCTTTCTTTCTTTCTTTCTTTCTTTCTTTCTTTCTTTCTTTCTTTCTTTCTTTCTTTCCCTCTCTCTTTCTTTCTTCTTTTTTTGTGGTGTGGGGGATTGAATCCAGAGGCATTCCACCTTTGAGCTACACCCCCAGCCTGATTTTATTTCTTATTTGGAAACAAGGGTCTCACTAGGTTGAAGAGAGTCTCACTGTTTGCTGAGGTTGTTCTCAAACCTACGATCCTCCTGTCTCAGCCTCCCAAGTACTGGGATTACAGGTGTATGTCACCACACCCAGCTCTAATCATTTTATTTTGAAAGTTAAGTAGACAAATTATCTGGATGACCCCATGGAAGAACCAATAGTTCCAACTGCTAACTAATACATATGTGTTATTTATTTCATGCCACATGTGCACAGCTGTCATTACCTGTGAAGAGTAGGAGTGACCATCTGAACCACAAACAGGGTAGGTGTAGGTCACCGGGCACTGCTTGCAGGTGGACGATGTGAGACCCCGCCACGGCTTATGGCCTACCACTACGTCTTTCATACTGTTAAAAGGAAAAAGAAAGAAAACAAGCATTCTTAGTGCATTTGCTCTTTAAAACATGCTTATAGTAGCATGTTTATTCTCCTTTGCCATATCCATTCTTGAGGATAAATTAGAATCAGTAAAATGCATTCCCGTCGTCGGTGTATTAATCCATGCACTGCTCTGCTCTTCATTAAAATCTTGTGTTTGCATCTCAAGATTTGCCTTTAAGCAAACATTTCCTTCAGCTAGTCATCTATAGACTGTCGCTATATGTTTGCATAGCCAGTTGATTCTTTGGTTTTAATTTACAGTTTGTGAAATGTGCATTTGGTAGCCGCAGAAACAGAGGCAACACTTGCCCAACCATACAGGACTCACGCAACTGGCACTTTGTAAAAGATGTCCTTTTTGTTCCCTTAGGAACAGTATGAAAAGAGAGACACCTAATTCACTGGGTTCTTGAAAATAAGTGCAGGTTACTTTTAGAGAAAACAGCAATAAAGAGCTATAATTTTCTAGCACCTACCAGTATTTAGAGAACCAAATGATTAGGTGTAGTGATAACAAATCCCCTTTTATTGTGTGGAATTTTCTCAAAATGGATCTATTAAGCTTTGATCTAAAATAACTTGGGAAAGCCCATTCTATTCTGCCACCTACACTTAGAAGTATTTGTTTCTTTACTTTCATTAAACTGCTTTCTTCTTCTTCCTATTTGTGTAATTAATTTACACAGAATCAAGGAGATGGTTTAGAAAAAAATGGTGAGTATTTAGAACAAATCAGCCCTCACTCATTGCAATTCTCCATAAGTAGAATAATTTGATGTCTAGGTAAAGATAAGAAAATATGTTTTATTAGAAACACTTGTCACTTTTTAGTTTTTTCATGAAGAAGTCAAACCTACAAAAATGTGGTCCCTAAAGTGGTCCCAATACTATTAAAAAACATTGTAAGAATTTTCATTTAGGGAAAATTACTTTAAAATGATTAATTAATTAATTATTATTATTTTTTTGTGTGTGTGGTACTGGGGATGGAACCCAGGGGCATTCGACTTCTGAGCAATACCTCCAGACTTATTTTATTCTTTTATTAGGAAACAGGTTCTCATTAGGCTGCAGATAGCCTCACCAAGTTTCTGAGGCTGGCTTCGAATCTGTGATCCTCCTGTCTCAGTCTCCCAAGGACTGGAATTACAAGCCTGGGCCACAACCCCTAGCTAAATTATGTTTTAATTTGGGCAAAATTAAGACATTCCCTACTCTGTCTGCTCTCTCCTCTCTCTTCCTTTTTTTTTTTTTTTGTGGTACTAGAGATTGAACTCTGGAATGTTCTACCTCCTAGTTTTCACCTCTATCCGTTTTTCTTATTTTTATTTATTTTTTTGTTTTGAAACAGGGTCTAAGTTGCTAAGGATCCTGCTAAATTACTGAGGCTGGACAGGAACATGTAATCTTCCTGTCTCAGCTTCCCAAGTACTGGTATTACAGGTGAGTACTAGCACACCTAGCACCCCTTCCTCTTTTTTTCTTTTCTTTTTCTTTTTTCTATTTTTTTCAAAACAGAGGTTCATTTAGGAAAGTGGGGGATACACATTCAAGAGAGAACATGAGCCATTTCAAGAGGGGGGTCTCAGTTCTTCTTTTATAGGAGACCTCTGTGAGGGGCTGGAGGGGCACACAGCAGAGGTGGGGGCTGGACTTCTCTGAATCCTCCAGTTCCTTATATGGATCAGTGGGTGGTGGCTGGCTGCCACCTGAATTAGATCAGCTGTCAGATCATCCTTATGGATCCTTTGTCTACCAAGCATCTCAGGAATTACACCTGCAGATGGGCCATTATGATTAAAAGTGTGAGCCTATTGAGGATTTTTGCCTGAGAAAGAGCAGGCCCCTTAGGATGAAGATAAGGATTGTGAAGTTTTGAAATTTTAAAACTCTAGTTTCTCCTTCCTCTTTCTTAAAAAGGACTTTCATGAAGCCTACCAAGTTCCCATATCTTCTCTTCACCTCAGTTTTGTAAAAGATGACTTTAAAACCTTGCTTGGCTAAAAAAAATATATATATATATATATACATATATATGTATATATATATTATATAAAACAATTAGAAAAATAACCATACTTTTATTCCTGAATAAATAATTGTCACAAGATCTTAATGGAAATTGAAACAATGATTGAAAAACATGGACCACTTTTCAATGCCACTTCAAGACTTGTAAGTTCTAGAAATGGAGCACTGGGGAAAAACAACAAAAAAAATTCGATTACCACTGTGCTTTTACTTTGTGTAATCAAAAAAGGTATAATATTATGCAAAATTGTTTGTTTTCCAAATACAATAGGGAAAGTATTTTAAGTTTGGGTTTCAAATCAACGAAAAGTGTTTCATTAGAACAATCTAGAATAATTATAGGAATAAATACATGTTTTGTTTAGGTATCTCTTTTGATTCATCTTGTTTCCCTCTTTCCTAACATATACAACCTTAAAAACCCTAATGAAATATGAAAACTGAAAAAATTTTAAATAATGACTTTCTTCTATAAATATGTTTTTCTAACTCATTAAAAAAATCTTTCACATTTAATTCAAAGATCAAATATATCTAAGAGTGAAATCTTTAAAAATAGAAGACTTGTTGGGAATTCATAAAACTAATAAGGGATCATAAAAGGTGAAATGACAATATACTTATAAGATAGATTTTGAGGTAAAAATTTCATTTTTTTTATTACTTTCAAGGTCAACCTTGTTGAATAACAAATAAGCATTTTCAGATTCCTAAAGCATGTTGCTAAAAATGGTATTTTCTGTTTCATTTAACTCCTGATCAGGATTTGATGAAATAAAATATTATCAACATTATAATATTACATATATTTTCATCACCATTTTGGTATATAGTTTATGCCAAACTACATCATTTCCTAAATAGAATATTTACTTGTGTTCATTTTAAAATAAATAGAACATTAAATTACCCAGAATACATGGTTTAGTAAATATTACTTATAACATGGAGAACAGGAAATAATACATATTTTACTATAATCAATAAACCCAAAAGAAGGCACTTAATACCTTGTTATCTAAAACAGCCCTCAGAAAACAGACTTTATATTTAAAAGAAACATGACCCTTCACTTTCTGAGACTGGCTAATTTCACGTAAAATAATGTTCTCTAATTCCATCCATTTTCCTGCAAATGATGTAATTTTATTATTCAGAATATCAGAGCCTAAATTTAAAATCTGAAGTCCTAAATTTCTTGGTTAGAAAACTGGATCCTAAATTTAAATTCTGAAGTCTTAAATTTTGGGAGTTTTATGAGTTCTTAAATCATCTCAGACTGATGTAGTTCAGGCATGAAAAAAATATTAATGGCTTATTTCATTTTCTATACAAAGACAAATTACATTTCAGTACAATAAAGAACAGTATAAAATGAAGTGTTTTCATGCCTGTACTCACATTGGAATTAGTATAAAAACACAAATGAGTTTCTAAGAATCTCATTATTTAAATGAAAAAGTGCTTCTGCAGATTAACCAATCTTTTAACACTTTACTGATAAGCATCAACAAACATACATGTATAAGATATATATGCCGTTATTCAAAAAATAAAAACACCTATAATTGAGAAAAAAGGCTTCTTATAAAGGAAAATAAAAACTAATAATATGACATAGCAAACTGTTTCATGAACAAGGGCATAAGGGGTTCTGAGTAACTGATTTCTTTTTCATTAACACACTTTTCTTGGCGCATTGTAACCACACATCACATTGAGGTTTAGTGTGACGGACACACAAGTACATACCACCTGTGCAATTCTTCCCAGATCCTACCCAACACTTAGAATTGGTATTGATAGCTTCATGAATGTACATAAAATAATTTGAACTGATTCCTTCATGTTGACTCCTTCCTTTCCACCCCACCTCCGTCCTCAAATCCCCTCACACTATCCTACTGGTCTCTTTCCTCATTTATTTGAAGTCTCTTTCCCAGTTTCTTTCAGGGTTCCAGATATGAGAAAAAACATGACCCTTCGCTTTCTGAGATTGGCTAATTTCACTTAGAATAATTTTCTCTAGTTCCATCCATTTTCTTGCAAATGAAGGAATTTTTTTTTTTTATTCTTTATGGCTGAGTAAAATTCTATTGTGTGTTTATAGCACAATTTCATAATCCATTCATCCGTTGATGGACACCTAGGCCAGTTCCAGTTTAGCTATTGTGAATTGTGCTGCTGTAAACATAGATATGCATGTACTTTGTAATATTCTGACTTCAGTTCCTTTAGAAATATATCCAGGAGAGGTATAGCTGGATCATATGGAGGTTCCATACCCAGCCTTCTGAGGAACCTCCAAACTCATCTCCATAGCAATCATACTAATTGTCAATTGCCCCAGTAGTATATAAGCATTCCTATTTCCCCACATCCTCACCAGTATTTATTATTGTTTGTATCCTTGGTATTGCCATTCTAACTAAAGTTTGATGAAATCCCAGTGTAGTCTTCATTTGTAGTTCCTTGATGTTGAACATTCTTTTCCTATATTTATTGACCATTATTATTTCTTCCTTTGAGAAGTGTCTGTTCAATTTTGTCCATTTTTTTTGTTTGTTTGTTTGGGTTATTTTTAGCTGATAATTTCTAATGACAGAAGGTGGGCAAGGCTTAGCTAACAGGGTAGTCATACCAAGTCATTCAGGCTGCCCATGTTGTAGGCATGTATATTGTGCCCTTGTCATTGTGAAGTGCTTCATTTGTCCAACTATTTGTTGTGTCTGTTCATCACAGAAGATAGTTTTCCATTCTCTGAGTCCTTTTACCTTGCAACTCAGAATTTTTTGTTTTGGCATCAGGAATGTTTTCCAAAATTAGTAACATTTTTGTCAATTGAAATATGTTCTTGGGAAAAGTGTTAGGATAAAGAGGTTATAACTATAAATGTCTAAGTCTTAGTATCAGTGTGTTCATGTAATATGTAGCCATATCTAATTGCATGTAAATGATACTCATCTTCTGTTGTTTTATTGTAAATTATACTTTGAAGGGCCCAATTTAGGGAGAACAATGTGCTTCTAAGACAGAGATGAGGTCATGGGAGTCATCATGAGGCCAAGATGGGCAAAGGAACATGCTTAAAGAAAGGTGACTTGACTCTGGCTTTCAGACTTGTTGCCTGGCAACTGGCTGGAGAAATGACAGGTGAAAAACTAGATCTGGCAAGAACATTACTAGGCATGGTATTCTACATATCTCAGGTGTAGAAAATGCTCTTAACCCTTGAGCGTAAGTCTAGTTTGATATAATGAAGGTCATTTACTGTTAATTACCTTGAATTATCAAATAAGTCAACATAATTTACTACCATTAATGAAATACAAAACTCATGATGCCTGAGAAACTCTGAATGTATTTAGAAATAACTCTTCCAATAGCAACTCTGAAATGTATGACTCTAAGAGAAACTATCAAAAAAAAAGAACTTTGTTTCCAATTTTGAGATAAAAATCTATTTACTTTATAATGGCGCATTGTATATGGTCATATCCTTTCTGTAAAGAAACAAAATACAATGTACTTTGGAACACTGATAAACTGAGCATTAAATGACAATATATAATAAACAAAGCCAAGTTTTTTTTTTTTTTCAGAATTTCCTTTTTAAATTTCACCATACAAGACACTAAGTTGGTTTAATAACAATAAAACTATCATTATATTTCTAATTGCTAGGAAATTAAGATGAAAAAAGAACAACATATATTAGAGTTCCTGTTCCTTTACATGATTCATTTTCAGGCAGTTGAGTCATATTATCTACTGATTCTCTTATGATTTTTATTTATCTTTGAACCTAGTCTACTTTATACTCTTATCTTCAATATAAATTTCCAGCAGCAGTCTCATATAAAAACTCAACAACCTCTAATTTCTCTTATAACTAAGATGTTAATCACTGTTAAATTTGTTTACTCAATTAAGGTCTACTTAGTTTTCTGTTTAGTTAATCATGTTCTGCATTTTAACAATATAATTTGAACCAACTTCCATATTTTAAGCTTTCTATCCATTTTAGAAAGAGGATAAATGATGTTACCAAAATGATGAACAGAAAAAACAATCTCATCCCAATGAGATGTGTTACACATGCAACCATGTCATTAATCAGTCTTGACAAATCAGTAACCTCCCTGGGTCATGATTTCTACATTTATAAAATGATAGACTTCATTATTATGGATCACTTGATCTTGAGCAATTCGTGAGTCTATAAATCTTTAGAATTTGACTTAGTGTTACCAACTGAAATGGACAAATCATTATGACATAAATGAGATGGAGTGGGGCAAGAAGTGTCTAGTAATGCTCAAGTTGCAAAGCTTGGCCATTTTTAGACAGCAAATGAGACAAGGAAGGAACACTCTCATGTGGTAACTAATAAAACCAGAAAGACAGAACATGCCCTTGTTTAAAGAGGCATGATTTTCATGAAAATACACCTCCTAAGAATTAGATAATACTTGAATTACAGTGTCAAGGAACATTATCAATAAAACCTAAAACATAATACTTAGACTCTAAATGAGTAAGTATTTTTTAAAAACCTTATAATTCCTGCATCTGACAATAAAATGTAAAATTATGTATTATATATATTTACCTAAAAAGGAAAACATTAGTACCGATGTCTTAATTTCTTAGGCATATTTGTTTCTTTTTTTTTTTTTTTACACGTGAATATTAATTCTTACTGGCTGTGCTCCAGTCCAAGAATTTGGTTTTAATCTTATAAAATAATACTCAAGTGAAGAACGTTATCCTGATGGCACCTTGATGGATTTCTCATTCACTCAATACACTTCCTTTGGGCAACTTTTTTTCTTTCTTTCTTTTTTTTTTTTTTTTTTTTTAATTCTACCAGAGTTGCAGAAAAATTCTTTCTTAAGATAGTACTGGCAAGTTACGTTTTCTTCCCTACTGGACATAACTCTTTAGAAAACAAGGCCACCCTCATTACTTTGTATCATGGGTCTTAGGAAAGGACAGATGGTATTAGTAGGGTGCAGCGAATTATCTTGTCGGGGAGACAAACACAATTAAATGAACGTTGGAAAGACTTATATGAAACTTCTCAGAACTACAGAAGCTACTATGTATTTTAAATGATTTCCGTACTTTCAATCAGTGATTTGAGCATTGAAACAAAAATAGCACAAACCATAAATTTTAATTTTAAGGAAATCAGTTGTTCTATGAGTGGCTATAAAATAATAGGTACTACATAATAAGTTGGCGTAGTTTACTCTGAAATATGAATACAAAGCTTAGTTGCTCTCTAATTTTATGAAGAATGAAAATTCACAGAAATAGCCCATTTCTAAACATATTTAAAAATACAGTTGTAGGGAGATTAAATAAAATGTACTGTTCCTACATAAATTAAATTCATTCTAATAATTGATTGTAATGATACATTTTAGTTATCAATGAAGCTTACTAGACTAACAGGATATAAGCAAGGTTAGCAAGAAATCAAAGTAAGTAGTAAAGTATCTGCTTTACAGAGATTGTACCATTAAACATTGCTGTCTTTCAGTTTAAAGAGAAGTGGATACTTTATAATAAGCACACTTTCTTTGAACAGATTTTAAAACAAGTTTGCATAGTTATATTGCTACTTAGGAAAAATACAATTCAAATTATGAGTATGTCAAGGACCTATAAATCTGTACATAGATCTTAATACAATAAACCACTTAGTGAGAGCCATTTCTCTATTCAAGAATATTTTTCAGGTCTCATTATAAAGTTATAGTATCATCAAGAGATTTGAATTATGGACAAGTTATAAGGACACTTGAATAACATATCCTGTTAGGTAACTATCTTAAAATGCTAAGAGTATTCATATTTTCAGGCACATCAACAAATAACTTCACAATTTCAAAATAGGCAAATAAAAAAGGTGTGAGTGCATTCATATGATATTCTTCTCAATCTGACCCTTAGTGCATAGCATGAGTAATACAGGTTTGGAATACATAAAATGTAGATGACACCAAATGCAGATTATAGTAATCTCAGTCCTAACTATTGTGTCTACGTATTAAATTCCAAGCATTTTAATTACTGAAGACCTCTTCATTCAAACTATAAAGTGTACCCTACTGCAAAGAATCTTAAATATATCAGATGTAAAGATTCAGAAGTGCAGTTATAGACTAGATATGTCCACATACCTATTTCCAGCATATTACAAATGCATGATCCTATCTATGACAAACTGGCTACCCAATTAGCAATTATACATAAATTCCAGTTATTGGAAAAATGTTATGGTTATATTTTTCTTTCAAGACAATAAAATATTATTCCAAAGCAATATTTTAAGAACTGAACCAAGTATTTTCACACGTTTAAGGTTGGATTTTCATATATATTCATAATTTAAAATGTGACAGACACATATAATTTTGTGTTACTTTAGCAATCCTCTGCAATAAGCATTATGCCTTAGAATGTGAGTTTCAATGTGAGGAGATTAATTATTTTCCTTAAGCTTCTGTTGCTTAAGGAAATTGGCAGACATGGACTTCAAGTGCTCTTTTTGTTTCACCATCCATATTTTTCCTGTCACAAATGTGCAAATAAATTTTAAATGTCATGAAAAACAACATTTCAAAAATTTATAGATTAGTTTGACCTTGTAGGGGTAAAAAACAACAGTATCATTATTTCAAAGTTTACTTTGAAAATCCACCACCACCAAATGTTGTCTAAAAAGCTTATCTGGCTAATTAAACTTGAAACTTACGTGAGGTAAAATACATAAAATAACATCATACATTTAATTTTTATTTAGGGAATCTGTACAAAGATTGATGAATGAATATATTGTTTCATTTATTGAATTGACAGGTATATTTCCATTGTAGTATGAACATATGAGAATATTCATTACATCTAATTTTTTATATTTAAGATAAAAATTAGAAGATCTCTCAGTTTTTTCCGTGATTAATGTCTTCAAGTAAAGAAAGCTTTAAACTATTAATAGTGTTAATATTTTAATCTTGAATAGCTCCACAGTGTGAGCACTGAGCAAAGTCTGAGTTAATATTTGACTTCACAAAAATATATGATTCTGAAAAATATATTCATGTTTTAAAAATTACAGTGGCAGGTATGTAACTTAAAAAGGAAAAAAAAATTCTACCTAAAATAAAATGATTAGCAATGCAATATTTCTCAAAGACATGAGAATATATTATGTTTGATTATTTAAAATGTATTTTATATTTCAAAACATGCCTTGATTATGAGAAATTCTTTTGAATTTTGTTCATGTATAAACAGATGAAAACATTTTTGCTTGTTATTCAAGAAATAGAACTGATAACTTCAGCAGAAGCATCAAACAAATGCCACATTTTATTTAGGAATTAAAGCCCAGCCAAAGTTCAAGGAAATAATATATAGTTTTTCCTTCATGTATTATATTCACAGAAATCATAATTACGAGCCACCTTCTTGAGTATTGTTTTGTTGGAAAAGGAAAGTTATGGAAAAGTAAAAAAGGTAAAAGTAGTTACCATGTTTTGCTTGACCTACAGTCTGAAACAAGATGTAAGAGCATAAAATTTAGCCAGGAGTGATGTCATAAACTGTTAATTCCAGTATTTGGGAGGCTAAGTCAGGAGGATTGAAGGTTCGAGGACAGCCTTGGCAATGTATGGAGAGTCTCAGCAAGGCCTGTTTCAAAACAGATGATGATGATGATGATGATGATGATGATGATGATGACGACAACAATGACAATGACAATGATGATAGGCTAAGAATGTAGTTAGAAGGTAAAATGCCTCTGGCTTCAATCCCTAGTACCACACACAAACACACACAAAATGCCACAAAACATTTACTATGTATGGCTCCAACAGTATATTTCAAGTTAACAATTAATATAATTAGAGAAAAAGTCAATATTTTATACAGAAGTAGTTAGAAGACAAGAAGTTATCAAGAGAGTTAGTTATAAATAAAAATAATAAGTTTTTGAAAGTCTTTTCTCATAATGTTTTAGATATGGCACGAGTTATTGAGATAACATTTTTATACTCTACAGTACTTTTCTCTCTTCTAGATTATCTTTATTTCATATCTGGCAATAGTATACTTTCAAGCATGTGTTGAGTCTACAGTGTCATCTGAGTAGGGGCAGATTTGATAAGAAATGTGTATCAGAAGGTATGGTCTGTAAGCTTTTCTGTGATGGTCAGTTAATTATGTTTCTGTACTTTGCTTGCCAATCTTTTCAAAAACTGTTTCATATGCTCTCGTACCTCTGCATAATATCTTTTCCTCTGTGTGTGTGTGTGTGTGTGCGTGCGAGTGTGTGTGGGTGCGTGCATATGTGTGTGTTTGTGTTAGTTACTAGGGATAAAACCCAGGACCTTAAAGGTACATCTCCAGCTCTGTCCTTTCCCCTTTTGAATCACAACTCATTGTTCTCCAAAGTAAGTGCTCAATAAATATTGAACAAATAAATGAAGGAGGGAAGGAAAGAAGAAGAAAGGAAGGAAAGAAGGAAACTAAGACCTCTTGGTTAAGCATTAATGATTGTTATTTTCCTAGTTTATGCCAACATAAGAAATTCAATAACATAATTATAAATGTTTTATAAATAAATTGTAAGTTAAGTCCTGTTACATATTATTAGTTTTCATATTAAAAGCTACTCAATTAGAATACGATAAAATAATAAAATTTGCTCTGAATTCAAACAAAAGTTTTCTTTTCCTAACAGTTATTTTATGACATATCTAATGGAATAAAACAAAGCATTTTATGTAATTTCCTGCAGTAAGTTCCATCTATCAAGGACTCTGTTCAGCCTTGACTTTTAGAATTTTTACCATGCTTTCTATTACTCATTTAGGAAGCAAGCATTCAGGAAATAAAGAATGTGGATCTTTACATCTGTAAGATATGTACTTTTACATAGGCTTCTCTTCAAGCATGCTTTAATTACTTTAAGAACATTGCTAATTTATTGCATTTTTTGGTTCCTCACATGACTTTAAGGATAATAACATCCATTTAAACTACAAGCTCATGCTAATTTCCCTTTGAAAAATACCACAGTTTCTCTGGCTCCCTCACAGATTTTCTCGGCTCCCCTGGAGGTTATGAAGAAATTTTCTATACTTCTTAATTTCCAGTCAGACTACAACTATTTAAAGTTAAAATTTTGGGCCTGGGGGTATATTGTAGTTCAGTGGTAGAGTGCTTGCCTAACCTCAGAAAGGCCCTGGATTCCATCCCCAGCACTGCAAAAAATGAGTAGATGCATAAACAAACAAATAAAAATAATAATGTAATATTATATGAGCTATAAATTCCTCAAACATAGAACCTTAATCTTGGACTTGAAAATATAAGGAAATAAAAAAAGCAAAAATATGATTCTTGACACAATGTAAAGTCAAGGTATGTTCATGGATTTCCTAACCTGCAAATTGAAAGAATTCTAAAATACATTTTATTTTAAATTAAGCGATGAGTATCACATGAAGGCATTCACCTTGCTTCAGGATTTTTGGGTTTTGCTTTTGTTTCTTTATAGGACTTATTTTAAACAAGTATGCAGATATATTTAGGTACCATGGGGAAATCAAATAATCTCTTTCCTACTTGAAGTTGAACATATAAAATTTACAGAATCACTTGAGTGCATGATTAGTAGATAAGTTTTTTTTTCAGAGCTTAAAGAGTTTCTTATAGAAATATTATTGTTTGAATAGCACATCTATCATTGTCATGAAGAGAAAATAAATCATGACATAATAATCACTTTGGTGAAGCAAAGTTTTACAAACCCTTAGACTGGAATGAAGCACAGATGTTGAATAAATGGTGGAGCTTTCCTAAATATGGAACAAGCAAAGAAATTAAAATGCGGTTTATGAATTATTCATTGAGTTCCATATTCAATAGTAGGGAGACGCCTGTGAGTTCTTAGGAGCATGTTAGCGCTCTTGGAATCAAACAGCACTCCTGGCTACCTCCGCAGAACTTGTCTCAAGGATGCAAGGGCAATTATGCATCTTAATAGAAAAGGCCACCACTGGCATTTGCTTCAGGCTATGCTATCTAGGTCCTATTTGAAATAATTTTGTGTGAAGTTTGGAAATCCATTTTCTCTGATAACCTGCTAGGTTTTAGATGTCCATCTTTGACAATATTTTAAAATGTTATCTTCATCTCCATGCAGCTATATGCTATAATATATATTATAATTTCTGCCCTTACCCTCTGACATTTACTTCTTCCTTCTAAGTGTGAATCAGGAGAAAGTAGTAATGGGTATTTATGGGATAACTATTTCCACACAAAAGAATCCCTGGGTTCTATTTTAATAACTTAGTACCTTGTGAAATGTATCCTCAAACTTTGCAAACTGACTCTCTGGATTATATTTAGAGGAGCCTATAATATACAAAGGAAAAAAAATTTTGTGGTACCTTGGGAGGCTGAGAAAAGGAGGATTGCAGGTTCACATCTAGCCTCAGCTAATTAGTGAGGCCCTCTACAAAGGAAAAAAAAAATTAAAACTCAACAATAAGAAATAAAGTAACCCAATTTTAAAAAATGGACCAAAGACCTTCACATGTCACCAAAGAATGTATAAAAGTAAAAAATAAATATATGAAAATATATTTCACTTCATATACTATTAGAGGATTTGGATTGGACTCACTTCCGTGGAAGATTGCAATGAGATCAACTCCAAGGAACAAGTCAATTTCAATTGTTTATATATCTTTACAGTGATGTGAATTCCAGTAACTTTCTCCATCAGATTTCCATTTTTGCATAATTTCCTCATAAAATCAAGAACCCCTTCTTATCAAATATCTGCATAGTTCTTGAGTTCTTCACTTTGATACAATAGCAAGATATATACTACTTCTCTTGTTCAATTAGAAAATAAGGTGTTCCTTACCAGTATCAACTTATTAAAATAAGGTGTTCCTTCCCCACATCCAGCTTGAATTATTAGGCTAGGCATATGGAAAAACATACTTTTCAAAATAAATTAAATATATGTGAAAATGTGCCTCAATTGATAGAGTGACAATTACCACAGCAAAATATGGAACCCAGGGGCATTTTACCCCCAAGTTATATTTCCAGTCATATTTTGAAACAAGGTCTCTCTAGGTTGATGTGAGTTTCACTATTTGCTGAGGCTGTCCTTGAACCTCAAATCCTCCTGTGTTAACATCTCAAGTACTGGGATTACAAGGATGTGTTACCATGCCTAACTAAATAACATTTTATTTTATTATTATTTTTTTCTTTTTTAGGTACTGAGGATGTAGTCCAGAGGCATTCTACCTCCAAGTTATACCCCCAACCCGATTTTATTTCTTACTTTGAAACAGGTTCTTACTAAGTTGCAGAGGGCCTTGCTAAGTTGCCGAGGCTGGCTTCAAGCCTGTGATCCTCCTGTCTTAGCCTCCCAAATACTGGGATTACAAGTGTGCGCCACCATACCTGCCTTAAATAATATTTTAAAATGATAATACCTCAGAAATCTATAGTGAGGAGTAGGAACCCTGATGTAGAGTTACAGTTATTGTTTCTGTATAGTTTTTACTAAATTATTAACTGATTCCTTAATTCTACACACTAAATTCACTTTAATGATTTTGCTGCTAACTTTTGAGTCACTTTGTTTAGAACAAAAAAATGTTTTGCTAGATGCATGACTATCATTTCAAAAGGAAGTGAAAGTAACTGCAATTAAATTATAAATAAAAGCCAGGCATGGTGGAACAGAATTGTAATCACAGTACTTGGGAAGCTGATACAGGAGGATCTCAGGTTCACAGTCAGCCTCAGCTACTTAATGAGGCCCTCCACAAATTAGTGAGACCTGTTTCAAAATAAAGAATAAAAAGTAGGGCTCGAGGTATTGTACAGAGTTAGAATGCCCCTGGGTTCAATACCTAGTACCATAAAAAGAAAACAAATTTAAAAATTAAAAAAATAAAGAAAAAATATTGGTTTTTTTCTCCTCAAAACTTTAGGGGTCAGGGAGAGAGAGAGAGTTGAGCAGTAAAGACTGAACCATAAATAGATAGTTAAAATAGTTTATATATACAAAAGTTACCAACATACCTCTTTTGCTGTTTATGCTATATATGTTTAGGATTTCAAAAGTCATCCACTGATTCTGATATTTTCTTTTCTCATTAAAAGCAACAAGTGTATTGTATGGAGAAAGGAACTATCCTTTCAAAATTGACATAAATCTTATTTAATATTCTCTTCTTGTTAAAAAGGACAGTGATATACATATTTTGATTGACAGCTCTTTAATAATTCTACTGGCACCATAACAAATGTTTTTTTTAAAAAAAAGCAACCTTTCATGATAGAAGCTAAATCAGAGAGAGATGACTAAAGAGAAAATTACTGCATTATGAAAAGGTCAGACACTTAGATTTATATAGAAGGCACTTATGAGAAACATTTGCATTTCTTGTCAAGTGATCCTAAGATGGAATATAGACAAGAAAGAGAATATGCATTATCCTATAAAAGATGCTTCCATGAGATTAATTTATTTTTGCCCGAAAATATATTTTTGTAAAGTTACTAAAATCACTTTTTAAAATTGTTTTAAATATAAATCATAGTTTCTAATTAGATTTGTCACTGCAAAATATAAAAGTGTCAAGCTGTCATTTGCCTGAAACAGTCAATGTGCTGTTTCAGGGATTCCATTAATGATCTATTCTACCTTTCTTGCAGATACATCAACACATACACAGAGACGTTCTGTACTCACTACTCTAGCTTAGTTGTGCTAGTAACAATGAAGCTTTTGAATTGTCCTTAGGACTGCCTTAGGAATATTATACTAAAGAAAGTCATTGATATATATAAAGAACAACTTTCTTAACCTAATATTTACTTTTGAATCCTCTAGATATTAATTTTGTAAGTTCTTTTTAGAACAAAGACTTATGCATAGTTTAATCAGTGGTGTATGCCCTGTGACAAGAACACTCCGCAACACATTGTAAATGTTCAAAAATACTTATTTTAAAAGGCATGAATAACTGACAATAATTAGTGTCTCCTCTTCATCTATACATCTATATAACATTTTTAGAAATGTTGTATCTTCTTGGTTAGATTTATTTCTATTTTTTTCTATTTTTTTGATGCTATTGTAAAAGGAATTCTTTTCTAGATTTCTTCTTCAGTGGATCCATGTTTGATATATAGAAAAGCTAATGATTTTTGCAAATTGACTTTGTATCTAGCTACTTTGCTGAACTTAAGTCCTCACACTTATAGCCATTTGATTTTTGACAAAGGCGCCAAAAATGCATGCTGGAAAAAAATCAGTCTTTTCAACAAATGGTGTTAGGAAAACTGGTTATCCATATATAGAAGATTAAAATTAGACCCCAATTGCTCACTCTGCACAAAAGTTAAAGCAAGATGGGGAAAAGACCTAGAAATCAGACCTGAGATTTTGCAATTATTAGAAGAGGGCATAGGACCAACTCTCCAACATATAGGCACTGGTAGAGACTTTTTCAATAAGACCATAAAGCACAGGAACTAAAAATGAGGATTAGTATATGGTATGACATTAAATTAAGAAGCTTCTGTGCAGCAAAGGAAACAATCAAGAGTCTGAAAAGAGTGCCTACAAAAAGGGAGAAAACTTTTTCCAGCTACCCCACTGATAGAGAACCAATATCTAGAAGATACAAACAAAAAGCACTAAAATACACTAAAAAATCAAATATCCCACTCAAAAAATGGGCAATAAAACTGAACAGATACTTCTCAAAGGAAGAAATAAAAATGGCCAATAAGCATATGAAAAAATTGCAAACATCTCCAGCAACTAGGGAAATGCAAATCAAAGCTACACTAAGATTCCATCTAATTCCACTTAGAATGGCAATCATCAAGAATACAAGCAATAATAAATGATGGCAAGGATGTGAAGAAATAAGAACTCTTATATACTCTTTGTGGGAATTATAAGTAAGTACAACGACTATGGAGATAGGTATGGAAGTTCCTCGAAATTCTAGGAATGAAACCACCATATGAGCCAGCTATACCACTCCTGGGTATCTTTCCAAAGAAATTTAATTTAGAATATTATAATATTATACTAATAGCCAGTGAGGACTGAAGCCGACCAAGAGCCACTTTTGTGAACTTGGAAGCAGGTCTTCCAGTCAGTCTAGAAATGACTCCAGCACAGACCAACAGTCTCTAGGCGACCTCCTGGGAGACCTTGTACCCAGTTGCCCAACTATGTTAATATTTCTGACTCATAGAAGCTGTGAGATAATAAATGTTTGTTGGTTCCAGATACTTGGTTTGACAATTACTCATTACACAGACCTGAAGAACCAGTATAGTCTCATGTAACATTTTAATATAGAATTTCATGGACACATTTAAATCTGTAGCTTGAGTTGAAATCATTTGACGTTTCTATTTCCTAAATAATTTTAATGAATTAGCTTGTTGGAACAAAGTAGACATAGCCTCTGGAAATATTAAGAAAGAAGTTCTCTCAGAACAACCCTGATATTCATAGAACACTGCTTAATTTTCATGCAATAAATGGAAACTATTCTATCGAGGCAAAAATGTAAATAAGAAAAGAAAACTCAAAAGCTGTAGGGCAGAAAAGATCAGGCTAAGAATACCCCATGGAATGTGGCTTAATACTTAGAAGGTATCACAGGTGTTGATATTTGCATGATACATTCAAGCAGAATTTATAGCAGCTTAGCAGCTGTACTGCAAATAGTGTCTTATAAAAGTCTATTAAGCAATAATTGCTATTCAATATGCATGTCTTAATGAAAGTGACTTGTTGCAATTTTAAGCCATTTTATAATCATCATTATGTAAAACTCTGACATGTGGAAGCTGTTTGTATCTGTTAGTTTGGGATGAAAAGAAGTGTATGCATTCTACTTTATTCCCTCTTTATCAAGAAGGAAAAAAAGAGATTATATTCCATTTAAATAGTTTTTGTGTGCATGTGTTTGTGTCATTTTAACAAAAAATTTTTAAAAGTCCTATTTTATTGACAGTTTGCCATTCTATGGCATTATATTAACATCTGCAAGAACATATTGATTAGATAATATTTCATTTGATACTCGTAATTCTAGTGCTGAGAAGTTTTTAATATTATACAATGATGTTGGCTTTTATAAGAGTTCTATACAAATCACAATGTGTTCAGAGCAAAGAAATCTGTCTCACATCCAGCTGCATTACTCAGAGTGAACATTCTCATGTCTACCTGTCTCAGCACTGGTTATATAGACACTTGTTTGGGAATCCTCAGGAAGTAAGAAAACCCAATGGACCAAGTACATTCTCGACAAACATAGAACAAGTTAAAAAGAGACTTATCACAGTCAAAGGTTAGAGTGTACTGTAATCTTACATTGCATCTACTGAAAGATTCTATAAAAATTTGGCAAAAAGAAGACACATCATGAAATCACAAAAAGATTAGGTAAACATCAACCTCAACTAGTCTAATTTTTACAGTTTGGTGAAAAATAAAAGATGGAGCCAGATGTGGTGGCCCAAGCTTGTAATCCCAGTACTTAGGAGGCTGAGATTGAAGGATCTGGTTTCGCAGCCAGCCTCAGCTACCTAGTGAGGCCCTCTGCAACTCAATGAGGCCCTGTTTCCAAATGAAGAATAAAAAATAGGACTGGGGGTGTAGCTTGGCGGTAGAATGTCCCTGGGTTCAATCCCCAGTACCACCAATAAATAAATAAATAAATAAATAAATAAATAAATAAACAAATAAATAAATAAATAAATAAATAAATGATGGAAAGAGGAGGATGCTTTTCTAACTTATTCTGATATGCATGTGAGATGTTTTACTTGCTTACATTGGATAGCATTTTGAAATATTTCATAGTATTAATAAAAGTTATATTCTTATTTCCTGCTTCATCATATAATTTTCATACCAAATCCACATCTATATTTTCAAATTACTGGTTAAAAAAAGTTTAAGTTATTTGAAGATTAATAAGAGAAAACTGTTTTAATCATTTAGAGCTGTGTCACAGTAATACCCTTTGCTTTATACTTGCCAAGTATGGAAAATACTCTTCAGATCAGAGATTTTTTTTTTTACCTCAATGGAACGGGATGGCTTTGCACAAAGCTCTGACTAGGGGATGATACCCCATCATTCCCCTAATACTTTGTGTGCATTTCTTATAGAGATGCATTTCCATGACAACAGTGCAACAGCCTGAAGAAATGGAGACTCCTACACTATTTCCATCTACTCCTCAGTCCTCATTCGGAATTTGCTAATTGTCCAGTGACATCCTTTGTAGCAAAGGAATACAATCTAGAATCATACTTAGTGCATTTAGTTGACACTTTTTTAAATGTCACTTAAATATAGAAAAGTTCAACAGCTTTGTTTTGTTGTCTAGGTTTTGTAACATTTTCACTTTTGACCATTATAAGCAAATTGTAGGGCAGAATCTTTTTCAACCTGGGCTTGTGTGATGTTTCTTCACGAGCTTATGCAACTTTGAAAGGCATATCACAGTAGTGATACTGCATTCCTTTCTTTCCATCATACCTTGTGGCCTATACCCTACTATAGCATGTTCATTAACAGTGAGGTCACCTTTGATTATTTGAATATGATGGCATCTGCCAGCCCTCTTCAAAGTTGTTTATTTTCCCTTTGTAGTTCATGAGTGTTTGAGGTGAAGCTACTTTGAGACTAGGTGAATATCCCGTTCCTCATCAAATTTCATTTGGTTCACTCATTTATTTATTCAATTGGGTACTCACAATTTCCTGTCATAGTCAGTGGATTACAGTTTGGTACTGTCCTTATTGAGATGCCCAAATTGTTCCACACTCGGCTTGTCACAGCCCTTTCAAGTTGACTTCCAAGTCCTCTGAACATGCCCCTATCATTCCTTGAGCATTTCCTTGTCTTCTACAATAATAAGATGTTTCAGACTCATCTTGTCTGTTTCCTTTCAATAGAGTTGATATTTAGAAACCTAGGTATGCATAGCTGGTTCCATTTGGACTGTTGCTGCTCCCTGACCTTCTAAGTGCCTGGACTAGAAAATGTATCAACTTATGTATGGACAGATACACGTGCAAATACTCACATGGATATCTATATTTCATAACTAACTAAAGGTATTCCAAACCATGAAGCTCACAGTAATACTACTGATTCTAATCAAACACTTTAGGATTTATTCTGATCTCCTTCCTTATCGATCCTAAAGGGCAAAAGATTGATTCCAATGTTATTTCATATATTATCTGTTAGACTCACCTGAGTATAGTCATTGTTTTTCATCACACACAGACTCTGTCTCCACGTTCACCTAGATGTACTTCTTGTTCCTGTTGCTCACAAAGGCTGGCCATGGACACCTGTTTTCTACCCTCCTCTCATCTCCTGTGCCCTGCAGGGACACCCTCTTCCCTCCAATTGACTAGTGATATCTCATGCTTAGAGAGGATCCCCTCTGCACAGAAACATCGCTCTGTGGGGATAACTTCTTCAAAGTTGTTCATTTTCCCTTTGTAGTTCATGAGTGTTTGAGGCTACTTTGAGACTAGGTGAATATCCCATTCCTCATCAAATTTTTATTTACTTCATTCATTTATGTATTCAATTGGGTACTCATGATTTCCTGTCATATTCAGTGGATTATAATTTGGTACTGTCCTTAGTGGAATGCCCAAATTGTTCCACACTTGGTTTGATTATTTAAGACATTCCTAATTCCTTTTGTTATCTCCAGTTTGCTGATAACAATGTCTCAGGGTGGACAGTAAGTGATAAGTACTTTACCCATGCTGGCCCCCAGGTTTTAAATTCAGTGGTGAATTCACACTCATCTCAGCGTGAGCTATAGCAGCAGCAGCGACATTTAACATAGTTGATCATAACTCCTTCCCTAACATAACCATTTAGTTCAGTCTCTGGAAAGCTTCATTCTCTTGATTATCATTCTGCCTTCCTGCTCCTCCTTCTTAGTCTCCTCTAACAGCCTCTTCTCTTCCCTATTACGCATTCATATGCTGGGTTTCCACTGGGTTCTCTCCTTAGAACTATTTTCTATTTCATTCCAATGACAATGCCTTTCAGCTTTGTGCGTTTAAAGGCTATTTATGTGCTGATACCTGTGAAATTTATATCTTTAGCCTAGACATCTACCTCTATGAATTTCAGATGCATATATCCAAATGCCTACTAGACACTTTCATCCAGGTAACAAAGAAGGATCCTAAACTCAAGATGTTGGAAATTGAATTCTTCCTTTCCAGTTTTGCTTCTCTTGCCAGACTTGTCATTCCAGGTGGGGACAATTCAAGATGTTTAGACCAAAAACCTTGGCACCATCTTTTCACAGTGTACATCTCACCCATTAGTAAATTAACCAGTTATTTGCCATATCACTGAAATCACCTCAAACTGAGTCCTGATTTGCTAAATTATCCTAAAATTCCTTAACAAATAGCAGGCACCCGCTTAAATCTCCACCATTCTCCTAATCTCCTCTACTCAACCATCTACTTTTCAGTATATGCTTGACATGTGTTACCAGAAAAATCTCAAGACACAATCCTGGCCATATACTCTTCTGCAGGGAGCTCTGGAATGGCTCCCTCTTTCATTCAAAGTCAACATCTTCACAAAGGCATCGTGATTTTCCATTCTCAGACCCTGTCACTTCTCTGAGCTTAACCACTTCCTTCTGCCAGGATTGCTCTACTCCAACCACAGTGGACTCCTCCATGTTCCATAAGCTTGCTAGCATGTTCCTGCTAACATGAGCTGCCATCAGTCCTTTGCTATAGCTTTCTCTCTGCCTGAAATGTTCTTCTCAGATAGCCAGTCAGCTGATTGCTTCCACACTACTTCAAATCTTGGCTCAAGTATCACCATCACAATGAAGTTTTCCCTGCCATCTGGCCCTTCCCTCTCTCCTTGGCATACCAATTTCCTCTCACCTGACTCTACATTTATATAGCACTTAGACCTTTAAAAACAGTCTATGTACTTTATATATTATTTCTGATGCTAATGGCTTTTCTCTTTACACTGCAATTGAATACAGCATGGACAGAAATGGTGTCTGGTGTCTATTTTGCTCACAATGCTTCCTAAGAACCTATGACAGTACCTGGCACATTTGAGATGGAAATAAACAGTTGTCAAATAAACAAATGAAAGTACTTGAAGCCAAGCCGGGCATGGTGGCGCATGCTTCTAATCCCAGCATTCGGGAGGCTGAGACTGGAGAATCCGGGTTCGAAGCCAGCCTCAGCTACCTAGTGAGGCACTCCACAACTTAGTGAGACCCAGTTTCAAAATAAAGTATAAAAAATAGGGCTAGGAGTATAGCTTGGAGGTAGAATGCCCCTGAGTTCAATCCCTAGTACCGCAAAAAAAAAAACAAAAAACAAAAGTACTTAGTACAAAAAATTAAATATCACTTGTAAAAATGCAAAAATAAAATTAAGGTAGGCATTAGTTTTCTGAATCTGTTACCAGTAATATTAATATACTGTTTATTTAAAATTTATTTTAAAATACTACTGAATATCTTACCTGATATCCTATCATAATGTCCAAATTTTCCGGTGCTATTTCTGAACAAATTAGGAATGCTCATTTTTCTATCTTCTAACATTGACTTATTTATACTTTTACAATGACAAGTCACTAACATTTATATAATTTAATATTTTCATTTCAAATTACATTCCATTATACCTACATAGAAATAATGATATTCCAATTATATAATTAAGTCAACTATCAGCATAATAATTGCCCAGTATTCTCCTAGTTTTTAAATTTGAATTTTAATGCCATGAGTATATTTTTATAGCTTAAAATGCAGAAAATACCACTTTTAGCACTACTGCACATGTTTTCTAAACTTTTAAGGTGATCATATTGCATAAATTCCCCAACATAAACACTGAATAATTCACAGAATGTTCATCCATTACAACAGTGTACACCACTAAAGCATTTTCCCTAATAGTGGCAAAGTTGGGTGTGTAACTTTTGCCTCCTTTGAATTATTTTCCATGGGAAATAGTCCCAGAAATTAGAGTGGAACAAAGGACATAATGTCTAATAATTCTGATTAGATCATCGATAATAATAAAAGAAACAAAACCCTAAAGCCACATAAATTGCCTGCTCTACATTTAATTTTTAGCCTACTTTTGTTACTTAAATATTACTTTAAAACATATTATTTCTCTTTTTAATATATCTTAAAATTTATTATTTTAACTGTGCAAGTCATTGATTTTTAATACATTTACAGAATTGTACAAACATCACTGCAAATCAGTATCAGAGGACATTGATCATTCCAAATGACTCCAAGATTCCCAGTCACTCTCTGTCTCTCACACTGGCTCCAGGCACCCAATCAACTACTTCTTGTCTGTGGATTTGCCTCTACTGGACCATCCACATAAGTGGAATCATTCAATATGTGGTCTTTTGGATCTGACTTATTTCACTTGGCATAATATTTTGAGGTTTATCCTTGTCTTTGTTATTTCCTGCTAGGAAAATTCTACATGGGTCAATTCACAGTGAAACCACCTCCTGGTTTGAAGTTTCAGATTAAAGTCTTTTTTTTTTTTCCCAGCCATCTACTAAGTAAAAATACTGATAGATGAATTCATGGTTAACATAATTTATTGGAAAATATTTAAAATACTATACAACCATATAAAATCCTTTGTTAATATTTCTGGGCTTGAACAGAAAAATGTACGTGTGTGTGTGTGTGTGTGTGTGTGTGTGTGTGTGTCTGTCTGTCTGTCTGTCTGTCTGTCTTTCTGGAAAAGAATAGAAATACAATTCTGTTTTAAAGATGTCATACTGACATATACCTCCAGTTCTCTTATTCAAGGATTCTCATGGACTCTCCTGGCCATCCTGTTACACCAGTAACTTACCATTTTGATAGGGACTCAAAGGCTACAACTGTCACATCATAGGAAGACCTCTGTGTACTTCCACAATTCACAGTAGCCTATCAGCATAATTTCCAATATTTCTGAAAACAGGCAGTACAAACTACTGATGGATAGTTTCTCTTTTACCAATGCATAATCTATAACACTATATGGGTTACCTTCACTTTCTCTCTTTAACCAAACTTGCACACCCTCTGAAACTAATGCTTCCCGGCCCTTCCAAATGAAGGCTTTCTTGTCTGTTATGTGACTCACATGGTGAGCTCAGAAGCAGGTGGGCTGTCTCTTCTCTTCTCTGCCACTTTCCTTTAAAACTAATCATTTTAAGGAAGGACCTGGAGAACATCATGCCAAGTGAAATTAGCCAGTCACAGAAAACGAAAGGTCATATATTTTCTCTCACATGCAGAAGCCAGGGAATTATTGGGATACCAGAGGGACTTCAGCTAATTGGAGGAGAAACTCCAATGGAGCCAGGGAGGCAGTCTAGGGAAAGGGGGGGTCAATGAAGGAATCACTTCCATTGATATATGTGAGAATACCAATGCCAATATAAATACCCTGTATGAGGAAAGGGGAATGGGGGAAAGATTGCAAGTCCTGTGTGCATGTATGTCACTCTCTATGAACTATATTATGATGGGATACTATAATGCACCAACAAAAGTATTAAAAATAAAAAATGAGAATAAAAGCTAAAAAAGGTAATTTAAAATTCAAAATTTCCCATTTTCAAACCTCATATCATTAAGCTTTACAATTCTGCCTTTTAATAGACATCTGTAGACCTTTGTCATAATTGTTCCTCAATGGCTATTGCTTCTTGTACATTATCATTCACCACAATCCTTCCTTCCTCCTTCTCTTCCTCCCTCCCTCCCTTCTTTTCTACCCTCCTTCCCTCCTTCTTTCCTTCGTTGCTGTACCCCCAGCCCTATTTTATATTTTATTTTGAAAGAGGGCCTTACTAAGTTGTGGAGGGCCTCACTAAATTGTTGAGGTTGGCCTCAAAACTGCAATCCTTCTATCTCAGCCTCCCAGGAGCTGGGATTACAGGTCTGCACCACCACACTTGGCTTACACTTTACTTTCAATAGCTTTGATGACAACAGTGATTTTTTTCTCCACTCAGTTTAGCCACTCATTTGTATATTTATACACTAGTTCTTGTTGTAACAAGTAACTATAGCATTCTGTGATCTCAGATATAAGCTCCGTACTTACATTTCAACTCCCCAAAATTCTTCCACCCTACTAGTGTCTTCTCCATCTCCTACCATGCTCTACCTTCTCTACTGAGCCAGTCTAAAGCTGATGATTACTAAATTCCCTTCCTCTGTACTCTCAACTTTCTTGCCTGTCTCTCACATTATCAATACAGTTAGAGAAGTCCCAGCCTTGCCTTTGTACCCATGCACCTGTACATGCTCGAAAATGCACGTGCACGCACAAACACAGATATTATTCGGACTCATTTTAAACAAGTAACCACTAATCAAGTGGGTCTTAAAATTGTACATTTTCCAAGAATATTCCCTCTCCATTCCTCCTAAAGTACACCACCATACGGTAACACATTTTTCAACCTGTACTCCTAATTTCCTCACCATTTAAATGTATCCTTCCTTCCATCTTCCTTATTCCAGTTACTTGGAATTCCATCTTTCTAGTTGCTCAAGCAAAAGTAACTGGTGTTGTCTTTGATTCTGCCTTATTTTTCACAATCTGAAGCAAGTGGGGTTGGCTCCTTCAAATATATTCTGAATCCAGACATTTGGTGTAACCAAGAGTAACACTAAGTACACCTGGAGTAAGCCATTGTCACTTCTCACCTGGATTAGTGTAGGAGCTTCCTAAGAGGTAGATCTCAGACTCAACATTGGTCCTTGACCCCATGATATTTTCTCAAAACTGGAGTGATCATTTTCCACTATTACCCTAATTATATAATAAAACATACAGAAGGTAAAAATACTATGAAGAATAATCAGGGACAAGCAAAGATATGGCAGGGCATGGAGGAAGGTTGCAATTTAAATAAAGTATTTATGAAAATATAAATTAAGAAGGAAATATTAAGGGAAGATTTGTTTATTTCACTCATTTTCTTTCTCCTTCAGCTACAATGTAAGTTTTGTGATGGCTGGGATTTTTCTCTTATTTGTCAATCTCTGTCCCCTGACCCCAGAACTGCATTCCTGCAACAAACATGTATGAAGGGCACTTACCTAGGCACATGAATGGAATGGCCAATATAGAAAAGCCTGCTCCCCCTTTTCAACATAAAATAATTGAATATTCTGGGGAAAGCTTAAAAATATTATGTAAATCCTTGATAAAATTTTATATTCAATCATAACTAGTTCTGGAGAGATTAATTTTTATTTTTAAAGGTACACAAACACTCAATGGATGCTTTAAGTGTACCATTAATGACCTCTTAATGATTTTAGAATATGTGATATTGGTTGCTGCAAATAAAGTTTGCTTGTTTAATACTGTTTACGTGGTTGCTGCTGAGTTAATGAAACAAAAGATAGAGAAAGAAATGAGTGATCAAGGAAAATCTTAATAAGGTAAAAACTAGAGCCTCTGATTTTTTCAACTAATTAATTAGTGCTTTATGAGATAAATGAGAAAAATAAGCTTGAACTAAAATACCAAATTCTTGAGAAATGGGAAAAAGAGAGAACATAATTAGGAAAAATATGAAACAGCATTTTTTCTTAAAAGTATAACCACAGCTTTTAGAACTCATAAAGATACTGTGAGATATTATTTATTAATTACCAGTAATACTATTATAATTACAATAAGACTATTTCATGTGGTTCATATAAACAATGAGTGATAAATGCTTTAAAGAGAGAGTCATGATGAGAAAATAAATGCATACCTTAATTGAGGGAGTTGACACAAAAGATTAAAAGTTTTTGGTTTCCCTTTATGGCTATTTTCAAATGGAACACAATAAAAGCACACTAAACTAATAATTGGAACATTTTACTTCAATTAGATTTAATGATTTAGATTTCTTTCTTAATGCTATCCTGAGAGTACAAAACCGAGTAAGGCATAAACATTTTATTTTTCTCATTATGAAAGTACAAGACTCATTGCAAAAACATCACAGAAATGTTTGATTGGAAAAATGAAATCCTTTGATATTTCTAAAATTTATTTTTAACAATCTTTATTTTCGGTAGTTCAGAACATTTTACACTTTAACATCAAAACACGGTTTTGCACAGGTTGATATGGAGAAGGCAGAGGTAGAAAAGTTCAGGAGAGGTATAGACCTTTGCAGATGGTAAGGAATGCTCATGTAATAGTGAGAGACCACAAAGAGGGACATACATTTCTATGAAATATAGAAGATCTAACTTCATGTGGAACACACCATAAAAGAATCCACAGACTATAAAGCATTTGGAATTTACTCAGAAGGGTGGAAGTATGTGTCCTGTCATCCAGGCATATTCATTACCCCAGAATATAAAATTTTAGTTCTGACAGAGTCTGATAGTGGAGCATATCACTCAAGCAATTCCATCGAAATAAAAGAACTATTTTGGCAGGTTGCCCTGAGAATAGCAAGTGCACTGGAATTGTGCAGACAAAAGAGGTCGCACTTAAATCAATATGTGGGACGAGAAGGTGCCAAATTGTGCTTGTATCCAAAATAGGACAAATACAAATAAATGGGAAGAAATGTGAGATATTTAAGTGCAGGGAATAGCAGAAGTAAAGCAATTGCAGAGGGGAGGCACAGGAGGGACCAGATTTTAAGAAATCCAGACAGAGCAGTCTTGTATGGGTAGGTGGACAGAAGAGTTGGAACGAAACTGGAGAGAATACTGTAGCTAACTCAAGAGCGTAGAGGTGAATTCATTACACTTAAGGTAACTAGATTAAGGTAACACTTAAGGTCATGGGATTGGCATAGAAATGACCATTATTTTCCCAAAGGATGAATAAGCTCAGGGTTGTACATTTAGAATTTTACATTTCTTGAAAAAAAATGAAGGTATCCATAAGGTATGAAATTTGAAAAAAAAAAATGGAAAGGTAGGCAAGCCATACAATCATACAACAAACTTAAAAAAAATACCCCAAAAAAGAAAAGAAGGAAATCAATTCAACCTTGTTTTACTGCAAAGCTATTTGATAATCTAATTTATATTCATAAAATTCACAAAATCTTAAAAGCAATTTAATTTTTTGGTGGTATTGGGGATGAAACCCAGGGTCCTTCTACCTTCAAGCTACACTCCCCAGCTCTATTTTATTTTTTATTTGAAAATAGGGTCTCAAAAAGTTTTGCTGAGAGCCTTGCTCAGTTGCCAAGGCTAGTTTAAACCTGCAATCTGTCTCTCAGCCTCCCAAGTACTGGGATTACAGGTGTACAGCACCACACCTGGATTAAATTTTTAAAACTCTAAAATATGTAAATTTTATCCATGACATTTAAAAATAACACACATAATTTTAAAAATAGGTGCATAGAAAACATTTGCAATCCATAGAAATCTCCAAAAATTGTAAATATACAATCTAAATGAGTATACACAAAATTAAACTCTTACAAGTTGATAATTGCAATATTAACTAAAGAAACCATTTGGAGTATAGCAGCAGGAGTCATATAAAAATTTGTATATCATGTGAACCATTCAGCTTGTCTCTTGACATTAGATATATGTAATTCTGATAGCCATGGACAGTTAAACTAAGATGCCTCCCCTGTTTTTCTTTTTCTTTTTTTTTTCTTTTTGAGATAGAAAATTGAAAAATAAACATGCAGATACAACTAGCTTTGATAGTATTTAAATACTATCAGTAGAGGCATATATCAATTGTTCTTTTTGCATTCTATAAAATATTTCTTAATATTATGAAAGAAAATCTTCCCAAAATCTTTTAAAAAATAGTTGAAGAGAGTTTTTTTACTGCAAGGGAAAATCATTTTCACAAATACATTTCATAAGAAGAAAATAAGCCCCAAGGGAAGACTTTCAAAACATCAACCTCAAGTCCCAACCCTTCTGAACCTGAATGTCTTCATAAGAGAAATGGGAATCATGATAGTTCCTATTCCACACAGTTTCTGTGAGCAATATAGGAACTGAAAAATGTAAGTAACAGCACTTCACTGTGGCTATCATTGCTGTTACAAAACAATTGCTACTGAGCTACATAGGCCATTCATTATAAAATGTCTCAAGTTCAGTTTTTATCTCAGTCATATAATTGCTCTTCAGCAAGACATTGCTATTTAAGAATTTGTTGCCATGTGTTTTATTTATACTCATGAATTAACATGGGATATTCCAGTGACATGGGGTTTCTCTTGGATGTGCTACTAGGTATAAAAACGTGTTCTGTATCAAACTCAGATTTGCACAAAACCTACACCATCTTGTACTCTTGCAACATACAGTCTGGTGTACAATTCTAAAATCGGTATTGATTAGGCCACTCACATTTGAAGATGGTAAGAGAGACCAGCATGCCTCCACACACGTGTGAGGAGAGTCCAGTGATCCAGCATTCTTTGTTTTGTTTCATAATAGCATTCGTTCTTCAACTGTTTAACATCTTTTGTAGTTCATATTGGTTTAATATAAACTGACATTTTTCTTATCCTCTAACACTAAAATATTTTGACAAATTTAATCTGCAGATTTTTCTGTTCTTTAGAAAGATTTTTATGTATACATTGCAAATACTACAAGTAGGTACTATTTCACCAACCTAATAAATAAAAGAAAAAATAGGTATAAATCTTTATATGCATATATATCTTTATATACATATAGTGTGTGTGTGTGTGTGTGTGTGTGTGTGTGTGTGTGTGCTTTTTACTATTCATTCACATACTTACATGCCATAGTGTTAAGTCCAGTATTTCCCTCTTAGGTCACCCACCCTTCAATTTTCAAAGAACACTAGAATCTCACTAATTGAAAGGATGCCTAAAGTCATTAGGCAGAGACTCTGAAGAGTCAGGTTGTTACACTACTATTGATGCTTGTGTCACTGTTGCAAGATTTAGCTCAAAAACAACCCAGCACAATCATGTGGACCCTATAGTTTCTGGATCTGGATCTCTAGTTAGACCCTGGTGGAGCTAGAGTCTTGAGCATCAGGCTCAGCACTACCACAGATCTAGACAAACTTAACAGTCTCTAAAATCAACTATATGCCCCCTGCCCATGCATTTCAAAACATATTAGTGGGATAAACCCCATATATTACCATCTCTGCAATAGTCGGAAAATAAAATATCCCAAAGAGAGACTGAAAAGGAGTTTAAAGAAATAAAAAAAATTAAAGTCTTTCTAAATTTTCCTTTCATCCTGAAAAATTCCAAGGAGCGAGATGTTTAAACAGCATTCCCTGTTTAATTAATAAAACTAAAAGCAACAACTGCAAACAAAGCCAAACAAATAAAATCACATACAAATAATATAAAGCAATAAAATTATTCCCTTTTTAACCACCATAGCTTCTCGATTAGTATGCTGGGATTTTTAAATATTGTTATCTTAAAATGTGGACAAGACGGTGTCAGCAATCTCTTCTTACCAACATAGCCTCCAGTTAAAGAGCCATATCCTTTTTCCACAGGGAGCTACAAATAAGTATTACACAAGATTAAGAGATTAGGAGCAGGGCCAATCCTCCTCCTCCTCCTCCTCCTCCTCCTCCTCCTCCTCCTCCTCCTTCTTCTTCTTTTTTTTAGAAGAATCCAAGGCTCAGAAAAATTAAATTTCTTTTATAAGCTCACAGATCTTTTCAAATATCATTCTCCATTGTTTCTCCAATTTTTGGACAACTCTAAGTCAAAGCATTTATAGCTTTTGTTCCATACAACATTTTCAAACCAGGTTGATGCTTGTATAGTTAACCTTGAAGGAGAAAGAGGCAGTTCTGTGACACAGTGGGGTAGATTCCTGACCAGAGCAATGAAAACAATGTCTCCTTCCAGGGAAGAGGTTGAGCAGGTTTGCCAGCATTATCTATATATTGATATTTTGTTGCTCCTATAACAAACCAAACTGGCTCAAAATAAAGAGTGAAAATCAACATACAAGCAGTGGTTTCCTTTTAGAAGATCTAGTAAAAGAATGTTTCCTTATCTTTTCAGCTTCTAGAAGCTTTCCACATTTCTTGGTCCCTGTATTTCTCCCCTTTCCTTCTTCAGAAGGAAGGACAGAGTTTTGTTTTGTTTTATTTTTATTTTTTGTACTGGGGATTGAATACCAGGGCATTAAACCTCTGAGTTACACCCCCATCCTTTTATTTTTTTGTTTTTGTTTTTGAAAGAGAATGTCTCAAGGTTGCTGACAGTTTTGCTAAATTGCTGAGACTGTCCTTGAACCAGTGAAGCATCTGTTTTAGCCTCCCAGGAAACTAGAGTTTCAGGTCTGTGCCACCATGCCTGACTCCTCTTTCACGTTTAAAGATCCATTTGAGCTGAGTGTGATGGCCTATACCTGTATCCCCAGTACTTGGGAGGCTAAGACAGGAAGATCACAGACTGATGGCCAGCCTTGACAACTTAATGAGGCTGTCAGCAATTTAGTGAGACCCTGTTTCAAAATAAATAAAAGAGGTCTAAGAGTGGAGCTCAGAAGTATAATGTCCCTGGGTTCAATCCCCAGTACCACAAAATAAAATTATAAAGATCAATGATTAGTCTGAGCCTATCTTAATAATCCATGAAATTTACCTTCTCATAAGGTCAGCTGATTAGCAACTTTAAGCCTGTCTCTTTAATTCTCTTTTAAAATTTCTTGAAAGAAATTTTTTTTAGATCAGTATTTGTATTATTATCCCTATCAGAATTAGGAAATTCTTTCTTAGAAAGTAACAAAATACAACTTCCAACTAGAAAAATTTTAGAAAAGATAAATATAGGAAAGGGAAGGAAAGAATAAAAGTATCATGGTGGAGGACATTATTTAAAATTTGCTTCTAAAGGGTAGAGTATTATCTTAGAGCACATTACAGTGCTTCAACATTGGAAAACTATTTAAGAAACCATCTGAAGGCCTTCCAGAGCCTCTGGAAGAGCTCCAAAATAGAAGAAACCAGGTAGTTGTTGAACATGATTTGTCCTATTTTCAATTAAAGAACAAATCATTGTCCAACTATGAGAAATAGCACATCAAATCATCAGATGAAATTCTGTAGGGCTCTAGTGAACTATAGTTTCATTGTAAAATAAAAACATCAGCTCATTAAGTGAAAGGAATTTCAACATGCCAGGATGTCAACATTGTTAGCTTCAAAATTTGCTATGCATTAGTCTAGGTAGATCCATAATTACTTTACTTATGTAGTCATTTATGCCTATTAGGTGTCAGGCACAACAGTTTAGCTCCAAGTTTTTCCAAGTATATGGCCCTGACTCTCATCCTAGGAACCTACATTGTCAAATTTTATTTCCCGGTTTTTCCAAACCTCAGCTCTACTACCTTTGTGTCTCTTGAAATTAGACTTTAAGATTCTGTCTCTTTGATTACAAATTTTTGTCTTCTACGTTTACGACTACTAAAAATAGTTCAGCAGAACTACCTTGATAATGGTTTTGGCAGTAGCTAAAAAACGTGTATTATTTGGAGAGAGAAACATGAATGAACAAGGATAATTATTTTATTTGTTTAATGCTATTTGCTCTTTGGAAATTAAGATGTTAACATTACCAGAATGACACAGATGTTTTCTTTGTACTCATTATAAGAAGTGAACATTGTTTTCTATCAGTTAGAATTTGGTTCTTGAATCATCAGTGTTGGTAATGAAATACATTAAACAGATTTAGTGTTAGCACCATAACACTGAGGCATTTTTTAAGGCCTCCAGGAAGCTAGAGAGCTCGGTATTAAAATTCATTAACTTAAACCCCAGGAGATGATTTTGAATGGCTTAGATTCATGTAAAATGGACACTTTATTTCTTTTTTTATTCAATTTTAAAAAAACAAATTAAAATATGCTATTAAATATTCTGCACACAAAATGTTGTTGACTTCCTTTTTATGCAAAGCCCTTGGCTAACATTTCTATTATCCAATGAAAGGGCATGAAAACAAATACACTGGTGGTACAATTTGCAACTTAATTTTTTTTATCCCAATGTCAGATTTGATTTTCTCTAGACTTTCAAAAACATAAGTGAGAGATAGTTCATTATTATTACAGAATTTAGATATCGTGTCATTGGGTAAAACACCATGACTAATAAAATCATTTAAAATATGAATTAATGGTTTTGTCATGAGAGTCCCAGTATAGTTAATATTACATGTTCTGTTTCTGTTTTCCAAAATCTACACTCGCTTTTACATAATAAGAGCTTAATATCTATTTCCTTATTGTTCTGCCCTAAATTAGCTTAAATATTTTGATAGCAAAGCTACTATTTTATGTTTTGGATGCTTTATGTGTTTCATTAAATACTTCATTTCTTCCTAATAATATTCATTATTCTCTTCTTTCAGAGGAAAGAAAAAACCCTAAAATACTTAATTAACAGATTGAACTTTATTGCTATATGATTTAATGATATTTAGATATCAATTCTTTATATTTTTAAAATTACGGTCATGTAGCTGTTGCTGTAAATCTTCTCTGATCCCTTAGAAAAATGGCTACTTAAAGCACACACAAAATTCTAGCCATGCATGATGGCATGTGCCTGTAATCCCAGTACTTGGGAGGCTGAGAAAGGAGGATTATATATTTGAGGCCAGGCTCAGCAACTTAGCAACACTATATATGCAACCTAGAGAGACCCTGTTTCAAAACAAAACATAAAAGCATTGAGAGAGTAGCTTAGTAGCTTGGAAGTATAATGCTTCTGAGTTCAATCTCCAGTTCTACAAAAAAAGCACATACAAAATCCAAATAATTTAAAAAATTCAAGTAGCAAGATCTCTGTTAATGTCATCACCACATATTTTTTAATCATACTCTGTCACATTCAATAAGCTGTTTGAAAAAAATTCTATATCATATATATATATATATTTGATATAATAAAATTTATATAACGTACAAGTCAGGGAAACATAAAAAAGTACCTGGTTTGCCAAAATATTCCAATTTTAAGAAAAAAAAATGGCACAGGTTCTTGGAAAAATGAAAGAAACAAACTGAAAACAAGCATCAAGTAATAGAAATTAAAGAAAAAATATATTGGATCACTCTACTTCTGGAATACGTTTTAGTTTTATCAGGGAAGCTTTTAAGACATAATCAGTAATCAACAGATATGTAATAAAATAACCTATATGCTAATACCTGGTGAACCTATGCCCAGGAATGTAAAGAGTTATAAAGTTACAAACAGAGATCTACGCTCTGGTATACCTTTCACTTTTCCTAAGGTGCCACCAGGTATTTGATAATCAAGGCATTGTGAGACCTTGGACCTTTTTGAATAAGCCCTAATGAATTTTGATGAGCTAACAGTGAGACTCAAAGAAGTGCGTGCAGCCAGGCTTATTGGCCCACGCCTGTAATCCCAGGACTTGGGAGGCTGAGACAAGAGAATCACAGTTCCCAGACGAGCCTCAGCAACTTAGCAAGACTCTCAGTCACCGAGTAAGACTCTGTTTTAATACAGAAAATTGAATTTAAAAAGGGTTGGGAGTGTAGCCCAGAGGTAGAATGCTTCTGGGTTCAATCCCCAGTTACACACACACACACACACACACACACACACACACACACACACACACACGCACAAAGGAGAGAGTGAGAAAGAGACAGAGAGAGACAGACAGACAGACAGACACGTGGCTTGCTGCTCTTCTGTCCACATTCGACCCTATTCCTGCTGCCTCCTCCTCCATACCTGTTAGTGAGATTGACAGCAATACCTTTGCATATGGACACAGCATTATTTGAACTGTTTCACTCCCTACCCTCCTTGCCCCCCTCTACATTTTGCTCCCTCTATTGATCTCTTTCATTATTTATTGGAAGGTATATGGTTTTCTATTTTCTCCTATTTTCTCTCACATCAGAGAAAACATATGAACCTGGACTTTCTCAGACTGGCAGATCCCACTTAGAATAATATTCTCTAATTCCAGACTCCATGGCACTTCATTTGCCATTGAAACAGTGCTAATACATACTGGAAAGTTTTTTTTTTTTTTTTTTTTTTTTTGGTTTTTTTGGCGGTACTGGGGATTGAACTCAGGGGCATTCTACCTCCGAGCTACACCCCCAGCCCCATTTTTTATTCTTTATTTTGAAACCGAGTCTCACTAAGTTACGGAGTGCCTCACTAGGTAGCTGAGGCTGGCCGCGAACCCGGATCCTCCGGTCTCAGCCTCCCGAATGCTGGGATTACAAGCGTGCGCCACCACGCCCGGCTCATACTGGAAAGTTTTTTTGTGTTTGTTTTTGTTTTTTTCTCAGACCAGCACAATGATAGTACAAATTACTCAGCGAAAGAGAAAGCCTCCAGGAGCTGCAGAGTGCTTGCTGTGAAAGAATGATTAAGTGCTTCTGTGCAAATCCACAAATCACAATAATGAATCAGATGAAAATCTCCAATAAGAAACTTCAGGGCTCCAGCTGGCCTTCAGCACTCTGCGATGCTACAATGCAAAATGATGACATTCTAAATAGCGTGTATTGGCAGCTTCTGCATACACATTCCCAACTTAACTCCTTTTGACAAGTACATCAGAAAGAAAAACTGACAAATCAAAAGATATCACCCCCTTTTTAAACGCTCAGAAGATAGAAATAAAATAAAACAGAGATTTTTCACATTGATAACTCTGAAGATGATAAAATTATTAAAAGTTCTATAATACTATGTCAACATTTTGGCAACCTACTAAATTCATACTAAAAATTTTTCCAGCTATATTTCAATATTGTTTTGGAGGTATTTATTTTGAGGTAAGCACATGCAGGTTCCTATTACTTTATATTGTTGACCAATGATGGGATTAATTATACTGCAGTTTTAGCAATAAATGAAACTACACAAAATATGCTAAATATAAATTGTTATATATGTATATAATATGTAATATATAATATGTAATATATAAAATAGTTTAAGGTATCTAAAATAACGATATTTATGACATATTAAAAACTAAATCAAATTATATTATGAATAATTGATTCAATATTTTGAGTACACTCTGCTTGAAAAAATATACTTTACTTATTTTAAACTACAATGGTTTAGCTATCTTTGGATGTACATATCATTATTTCCATGACCAATATGTATAATTATTTAGTATTAATAATTAAGAACTGTATAAAACTTGTACCCAACATCAGCACTGTGCAGAGCAAAGAATTGTTAAGTAGGAGGGACACCTCTTAGTTAAGTAGAAAGTAATAATTTGCTTAATTACTGGTTGTTTTCACTGGAACAAGATATGGTTTCTCAACTAAATTCTTAAACATTATTAAATAATGTAATAATAAGAAACATTATTAGTATGTCATATAAGGGAAAATAATTCTTCACTGTTCCTAGATTAAATTTCATGCAAAATAAATTTGCCCTGAGTAAACTGTTATAAGATAAAGTGAGTGGTTTGATTACTGATTAATTTAATTACCACTAAAGAGGATGGATTCAAGAGTGGAAAAAGAGAACTTAAATGGAAATACAAATTATTTTTAAAACTTGAAGGTAAACAACTGTTACCAGGGAAAATTATGATGTGTGCCTGGGGAATGCATGAAATACACAGTTTGCAAAAGTTTTAATTATGAAAAAATGACTGTAGCTAAGAAATCTACCTGCTGAACAAATGCTGCCTATTTATATATCCAAATTTAGCCATACTTTATATAATAAACTATTCCCTAAGAAGGATTCCTGGATTAAATAAAAAAATACTAACAAACAATATCAATAGCAGAATCTACTGACTTAACTTCTTCAGGAGATAAGTATGAAAAGACATTTTGAAGAATCCCATGAAATTCCTAGAAATCCTTAAAAAAATTTTAAAACAGGAAATATTATTGTATAAAATACAATATTATTTATACATAGATCATACAAAATTTACTGATACCAATAATCAAGTATTCATCAATGTCTACTTTTTAATTATGAAGTTTTTTTCATGTATACTAAGATTGCGGAATTTGTAGTTGGGCGTGGGCATATGAGTTGTATTTATAGCTTCTAAAAATTAGTATTAAAACAAAATAATAATACTTCATATAATTTGTGAAATACGTAATATACAAAATTCATTAGCAATCAAAGAATCCATATATGGATAGTATTTATTTTGTATTAATTAAATATCTACAAACTAATATGCACAACTAATGTGTGTAATACCTAATAATAATCCATATGTATATACCATTTCTTTTCCTTTACAGTCAAATTTCTTTAAGAATATGTGCAATATGTTTGTATATATGTACAACCATTGTCTCTAGTTTCTTTTCTACCAAGCTTTCTTGAATGCTTACCACACTGAAACCATTGTCCCGTTTACAAATGATTTTCATATTACTAAAATCCAAATAGCTAATTCTCAGTCCTCAATTTGATCTTTTCAGTAGCATTTGGTGCAATTCAATACTCCCTACTCACGGACACACATTTTTCACTTGTCTTCTATTATCCATTGTTATTTTAGATATGAAGTGTCCCCCCAAAACTCATGCGTTGAAGCACTGGTCCCCAATGCAGCAACCGCGAAGAGGGGGGTTTGGAAGAGTGATTGGATCTTGAGGGTGTTGACCTCCTCAGGGAGTTAGTCCACTGAGGGATGGATGAACTACAAAGAGGTAGTGGAGACTGTAGGCATGTGGGGCCTGGTTGAAGGAAGCATAGCTCTAGGGGCATTCCTTTATATCTCGTCTCTGGACCCCTCCTCTTTCTCTCTCTGCTTCCTGGCTGCAGAGAGCTAAGCCTCTTTCCCCTGCCATGCCCTTCCGCCATAATATCCTGCCTCACCTCAGGCCCAGGCAATGGAGCCCGCCGACGACGGCCTGGAATCCCCGAAACCATGACAACAAAATAAACCTTCCCTCCTCCAAGTGGTGACAGTGATGAGGAGCTGACCTACACGTGCAGGGTCCCTGGTTTTCTCTCTACTCTAATGACCACTCCTTGCCAGAATCCTTTATTGTTTTTTTTTTTTTTTTTTTCTAATTTGTCCTCTTTACCTGTTAAAGTTCCCCTGTTGTAGTCTTTATTCACAGGATATTGTTATTATTATCCAAGTACATGTCAATATACATACTTTGGAATGCAAATCCCTATGATATACCTCTCATCTAAATGCCAGACTCATGTCCAACTACATAAATACCTCAACTTTAATAGGACCCAAAGACAGCCTTCTGTTTAACCCTGTCCTAAAATACCCTCCCCTCCTCAAAAGGAAACAAGCAAGCAACCAAACAACAAAACACCTGTTCCTACCATTTTCATCCTATGAAAATTGAATTGCCATTAAATAATATCTCATTTAATGGCAATTTTAATCTTCCAGTATTTAGATGACATATTTGGAAATATCAACTACTCTTTCTGAGAGGCTTTCAGCAAATGTTGTTGGCTTGAAAGTGGAAATATTTCTAGAGCTCAGTCCCTTTTGGCAGCTACCCTCACTATAATCACCCCGCCTAAGCCATCCTTATTTTCCACCTGGGTTACTGCAACTGGTCTCTGTGTTCCAGCCTTTGCCCATTCCAAATGAGTCTCAGCAGAGCTTGAGAGCCTCTTCAGAGCTTATGTCTCATTATGAGTTTTGCTGCTCTTAGAACACTCAGTGCTGCATTCACCCTTAGATTTATTATATATTCAGATTTGGATTAAGATACACACCTGAACCAACCACCTTTAGGTAATTACTTTCTCAATGTAGCCATCACAACATCTTCTTCCTTCACTTTGCCAACGAATCTATCCTTCTCTTTCATTATTTTACTTTTTTCTTCATAAAATTGCTTATTTACATTTAGTGACTAGAAAAGCACATCACAAGGAATTTCTCAATTTATTATTTATGGACAACTGAATAGACTGGTACTGTTATTTCTAGTTTTGAGACCTGGATCTAGCTATTAAATTGTAAAAGTTTTCATCACTTATTTTTGTATCCCTATACTTGCCATTTTTGGAAAGGTAACATTTACTAAAGACCTTACAAATATTGTATACAAATTATCTAATTTTATTTCTTTCATGTCATTTAATTCTTAAAACATCCATGTTACTCCCTATAAAAGGCTGAACTAATATGAAGTCGGGGTTCGTGCCGTGATTCCACTGCGTTGGAAAAGGCCGAACCCCAACACGAGTTGGCAATAAACCCCCTTCTTGCTATTGCAAAAAAAAAATTCATGTTATACTATTTTTAAAATAGAGCAATTTTTACATAAAAGAAACTAAAATTTAAGATGAAGGAACATGCCCAGGTTTAAAAAGCTAATAAAAGCAGAAAAAGTACTTGAATTAATCTTTTTAATTTCAAAATGCATTCTATTTTCACAACAAAAGATGATATCCAATGATTCCTCTATATCATCTTTATACAATTAAATTCAGATTACTTTTTATTGTTTTTATATGCTTTACTCAAAACATTATGCTTTCTATCAAATCTACCTATTTTATATTACTAGGTTTTTCATCTATATGAGTATGCTCTAATGAGTAAAGGTGTATGATTTATGGGTTTATTAACTTATTTTTAAAGTCTTACTTTAAGTGGAGTTAATTAAATTAACTTATACTTATTAATACTTAATCCCAGTTATGAAAATTTAGATAGAATAACAGATACAAAAATGTATAGAACTGTCAATTTCACAATTACGTAAAAACATTCATTTTGATAGTTCCTAAGTAAGAAAGAGAAACTATTTGTAAAAGTTCATAATCATAGCCTCTATAAAAGAATATTATAGTTTTCCTATGCCATTTTTTAAAATGACTATCATTTTAGAAATGATAGCCAGAAAATCCAGTGACATTTTTGTCTATTGCATTCCAATATGCATAATATGAATTGAAAATAAATATTCATATTTTTCAAATGTAAAATATGTATTTTCAAGGAGATTTGGAGGATCTGGGTATCAGACAAATCTGAATGAACACTCTAGAGTAAGTCATATAAACCTAATGCTTCTTAAGTGACTGTTCCATTGATAGCCAAGCCAGATTCTTATAGTCGCTGACTTTTCCTCTGGAAATCCTCCATTAGTTGGGAAGGCTGCCAAAGCGCTCCTCATTTGAGAAGAAGAATGTAAAACAGATTTGAATCAGCATAACATTACATCAATTTTCTCTCTTGGCAAAACTGAAAATGCATATACACAAAGATTTTAGGTTCCTATTAGTAACAAAAGCTTTTGACTCAAGTCTAGCCAGGACTCAAAGTCATTGCTACCGATCTGCTTAAAATTCTACATTGACTCTTTTGAAACAAAGGACGAATCTTCTGTTAGAGAGGAAGCCGATATTGATCCAGGGTTTCAGATTTAGTCTACCATCAAGTATATCATCAGACAGTTTTAACTAATGCTTAGCCAGAGACCAGGCAACCATAATAATTAGTCAGTTTTTAAAATACTTACAGAATGCTAAGAACTTTGATAACTTATACTGCCTTTAGAAAATAGAACATGTTAGAAAAATGTTCTTTTTACAATTTAACATCTGCAGATTCGCATGCATTCTGCTCACATTTTCTTTTTTTTTTTTTTTTGATTTCTGGACAGACTGAAAAAGTGTCTCTTTCCTACGACAGGATAGCATTCCCCCACACACATCTGAAAGGTCCCTCACTTCTCATTATATCTAAGACCTTGATTCTCTCTTGCAGCATAAGTCTCTCTTGCTTTACTGAACTCCTTATCAATACCTAGCAATCAGTGTTGCAAAATTGCAACCCTAAAGTGAAACAAAATAAAACAATTCAAAAACCCTTTCATCTTTAGTGGGATGTACCATTGTTTCTCCTTGGAATATAACTTTGAAATTCCTTTCTTCCCTTCACTCCTTTCACTGATTCTGCTGTAAATAATAACCCCACCATATCAAATTCAAAAGTCATTTTCTTGTAATTCACTTAAGCTCTCTGCAGAACACTCAAGACAATTTCCCTCACCTTACAATGGGCTCCTGTTACACCAGTGTCTCTGGATTTTCTTCCTACTTCATTAATTCTTCCTTAGTCTCCATTATGGGATCTTCCTCAATGTCTACTCCTAAAGAGTTGAAATTTCCCATGGATCTATACTCTTTTATTTTGTCTTCATTATCTCCTGAAATGGTGTCATCTGGTTCCATGAGTTTTATTACTCTTCATATGCCAAAGTATAATTCTAGACCAAACTTCTCTGATAATTATAAAGTCCCCCTAATTTCACATCTCTGTAGGGTTTTTCCTGTGTCTTTTCTCTTAACATGTTCAAAATGAGATCTAGAGTCTTGTCCTTCCTCCCTCCAGATCCTATCCATGTCACATTCTTCCTTTCTCTAGGATCTTGGTGCTTGTTCTTTCTTTTCCACAAACTATCTTCCTCCTATATTTTACCTAACAAATTCCATTTAATCATGTGTTCATGCCTTGATATCATGTGTTCAACGAGGCCTGACGACTCTATCCATTTGGACTCATATTAATTTCACCTTGATGATAAACTTCACAGCAGTGACTTCATACTGTGCACATCTACTTTTCACTTAAAAAATCATATTAGATTTTAATCTCCACAAGAGCAATATGTGTGCCTCTTTTATTAACTAATGTACCTGACCATGCCTACAGTATCTGGTATATTGCAGATAATAAAAAAAATTGTTGAATGAATGAAGATATATAGTAGGATCTTCTTTAGCCTTCCTCTAATACCGTCACCAAGAGTTTGCTTGATAATGGCAACCTACAGCTTGCTATGGTGAGAGAGATTCCACACCATCAATAGAGTTTACTGATAATATGAAACTTTCTTTCCATGATATGACATCTATATTTCTTCTGTTATTTAATCAGAAAAATAGAAGCATATTTTTGCCATTCCACATAATAATAGGAGCATTAAAATGTATCTCCAAATGGTAAAAATAATAACACTATGGGGTTATCCCCATAAAAGATTTTAAATCACTTCTGAATTGTATTAATTGTACAGAATAAAGTTTAGACTTATTCATTCTGTTTACATTTCCATTAGCCATCTGGAAGAATTATACATCTGAGTCACTAAATGGACAAGGCTAAACTCAGCAAAAAAGTAATCTAAAAAATCAAGCCAAATTTATTTTTTAGACATTTTATTAAAAATGTAATATCCTATACTTAGAGAGGACATATTGTACTCAGATAATGCATTCCCAGAAACTAGGATGGGTAGTCAATTTTAGAAAAAGTTAAGTAGTAATGTTTGTGATTTATTATCTCCTCTTCCCCAAGTTCTTTCCTGAGGTAATTGTCCAATGAGTATAAGTAGAGAACTTCTAAGTAAGGTGGAGTGGTACAACTACATAAAATAAATTTGCTTTCCAATAATACATTCAATTTTCAGGATTTTTTCATATATAATTGAGTCTATACCCTCCAAAATAAAATAAAATTTATTTCTTATCCCCTCTTCTTGGTGCTGATATGCAACAGCATAAAACTTTATAAAACTAAAATTGGAATTTGTTTTTCACAAATATTTTGTATTTATGCAAATGCATATTATTTCTAGATAGAATCATATAGCTTATATCTCCACTGAATTAATGCTGATTTAAAACCAAGAATGGTACTTTTAGTAATTAATTTTGATTTTTCACAGTAGCTAACGACATGTCTTACACATAGATGTTTAGTAAACATGCACTAAGTTGAAAATAGTTTTCCCCATTTACTTGAATGTAATAAAGCAAAAATAATATTTAATACAGTGGTAGTTTCTGTTAGAAAAATTACAGAAATCCTAAGGAATGTTATCTCCTTTCAACAATATGATAATCATTCTTTAGATAATTATACCTAAAAATAATAATTCAAACTAGCCGAAGTAGCTACATTTTTGCCTAGACAAATGGTACTCATAAATCTAATACCACAAATTTATTTAAATTCCTTTAATTATACAATATTTTACTCAATAATTTATTCACCTTTCTCTTGACAATTTCCTGAAGAAAAAGGTTGTATAACTTTCCAGGCCCAATTAAGCTCTGCAGGGGGTGGTCACTGGAGTCTAAAACTTTGAAAGCATCCCAAGGACACACAGCAAAGAAGATCACTCCATGCCACATAGTAAACACTGCATACATGAGTTATTATAATAGATTTTTATATAATCAGCCCATCTCCATCCTCTGCTATCACTGTCCTTTCAAATCTAGAAAAGAATTCTAAGTGAGGAAAAGTAAAATATATAATTTGATCGCATGTATAACTGGATTCTAATATAAGTTGTCTTCCCTCCCTCCTGTAGCTGAACAATTTAATTGGTTTGCAAACTGGTCAAACATCTCTATAGAATTCTAAGTGTGTGACACTTTGTATTCAATTTGGAAAACAATAACGAGAAGTTACTTTTGTTTGTTTATTGATATCCTTTTCCTTTAAAAAAACTATTGGTATAAAGATCAACAGGTTAGAAGGAACAATTAGGTTTAGGTCAATATGAGGGAGAGATTTCTGATATCACAATAGCAGAGACTGAACAAACAGGAACTATATACAATGTACACTCCCAACGTAAGACACTTCTCTCTTCTGAAAGTACCCAATTCATGGTTTCTCCTATTTTACCTCTTAGCTGCAATGTTGTCTTTTTTACATGATTAACCATAGATCATGAAATACATATTATTCTGTTAAAATTCCATTAAAATTAACCTTTGTTCTTTCTAATAATTTTCCTTCATAAAATAAGTATTTTTGTCTTTAATTATCAAGTTTTTAGTTCATTATGTGTTCTTAGAGCTGAAGAGAATTTGGTTTGAACAAAACAGGTAATTGCTATCTAGGAGCTGCTCAGAATGCGACCTGAGGATTGTTTATGTTTAAAAGAATGATTATTTACCTTTAAAAAAAAATGAGCCCAGGACATAATATTCTTTATAACTGACAATTTTATTGTGCTTTATTAGATCTTTCAATCACTACTAAAGCTGGGAAAGAATGATTAAACTTCAGCCTATCTTCTCACGGGGTAGTTTTATATTGTTTGAAATAAGAAAATCTAAGAAATTTCTCACAATGATAATTCAACATCAAAACAAACATTGAAGCAGGGAAGCCCTTTCAAAATGCTTGTGAAAAACCATCGGTTTGCTATGATTTAGAGTAATCTGGCCAGATAAGAGGCAACAAATCAAATCTTCCAGACCCATTATTTTGAACACATGGAGGTTACAGTGCCAACTTGTATTTTCTTTTTTTTTTTTTTTTTTTTTTTTGCGGTACTGGGGATTGAACTCAGGGGCATTCTACCTCCGAGCTATACCCCCAGCCCTATTTTTTATTCTTTATTTTGAAACTGAGTCTCACTAAGTTGCAGAGTGCCTCACTGGGTAGCTGAGGCTGGCCGCGAACCCGGATCCTCTGGTCTCAGCCTCCCGAATGCTGGGATTACAAGCGTGCGCCACCACGCCCGGCTGCCAACTTGCATTTTCATCAAACCACTTTATTAAAGTAGAATGGTACCTTCTACTTCTACCACTCATCTGCCTTGAAAGAAAAATTGCTCACAGAAAACATGTAAATTTCTATTCGCTCTTTTGTTCTTAGAAAGCTTTTAAGACTCAACATCGTACTCAGTGTGTTGTTTTGTGATGGTACTGAAGATTGAGCTCAGGGGAATTCTACCTTCAAGCTGTACCCGCTAACCCCAGCCCTTCTTATTTTTGCTTTGAAACAGTGTCTCACTTGGCTGCTGAGATTCTCCTTGTTCAATTACTGAGGTTGGTCTTGAACCTGTGATCCAAATGCTAGGATTAGAGGCATGTGCCACCATGCTTGACTATTAGAACTTAATAAATGGAAATACATTTAAAATGATTATATACCTTGTAAACTATTCTATAATTTTATACAATTTCAATATGGCTTATGAATATAAAATAAGTGAAATGCACTGTATTTTGTGTCATTCATATGAATATCAGAATTACATAATAAGGTATCTAGTAGGTGATTTTATTTTCTTATTAAAATACATAATTAAAACTTATGAGGGTCACCTGTTGTGAGGGTCATTTTATTCTGTAAAGTTAAATGGGAAAAACAAGTACTCATAAACAAAGAGTAAACTCTTATAAACACTAAAATATCAAAATTCCTATCTTGATTTAGTACATTCATATGAAAGAAATAGATAAAGGTTAGGCTGACATTAGAGGTTTTTTTTTTTCTAAGTTCTAAAAGTTTAACATATTTTCCATATTAGTATGTCAAAATATATGTAACTTTGAAACACACGGAGAATTTGCAAATTTAACTTCAAAATTAAAAACTTCCTAGTTTTATAAAACCAGTTTCCTATTGATCCTCACTGGTTCAAAGCCAAGATAAAATGCTGCAACGTAAAACATCTCAAAGTCAAATTTTTACCATGTTTCATCTGTTCAATAATTTCCTTTGGTCGTGTCTTCCAGTTAACATGTTGAACCCACTCCACCCCCACACGCAGATCCTTCTAATAACTTCTCTTCTCTTAGTTGGAGGAGCTGACTTCCTCCCATTCTTGTGACTGTGATGGGATTCCCAACCATACCATTGCATCCTTGCCAAAAAAGAGCGCCATATTACTGATGTTGTGTAGTTACAATGTCCCACCAGCCTATCCATGGTGATTGGCTTAGAAATGTCTGCACTTTCCCATGGTTACTTTCTAATGCTTCCAAGCAAAGTTACATTTACAATTTTGTAGCGTATAAATAAAGAACTCCTGAGTCCTGTGGTGTGTATCCTCGGGGAAGCTGGCTCATGAATCAAGATCACTGCTCACAACTGAACTGGATAAAATGAAGCAGTAATGAAAGACAGCCTAATATACAAGAAGAAAAGAAAGATAATGTATCGGGGATGCACAACAGATATTTGATGTTACTTAGCTGTAACAAATACAGTGCTATTCGTAATTATCACCACTTCACCACTTTTTACACACATACACGTCAAAATAAGATGCCCAATTTACCCACAAGTCTGTTTTCCCTTTCCAAACACACTCCTCGTAGTATCACCTCTTACCACGCCCTTTGCACCATCAGCATCTTTTCCAGAGCCACTGCGTCCTCCTTCTAAGGGCACACACCCAGATGTTAACTGTTCCTCCTCGCAGCATCTACAGAGATCTTTTGGAAGGGAAACTCATTTTTTGTGTGTTCCTCTCTTGACCCAGGCTCTCCCCCTGTTCAATCTTTAGGATAAAATCCCAAATCTTTACAGTACTTCAGGCCTTATGAGATCTTATCAGGCTTTTCAGACCTCCTTTTCAGACCTGATATCTGACCTCCTTTCTAACGACGCTGGCATTTCTGCTGTCTTATGGGCATATATAAAGTTTGTTTCTGCAGTTTTCTTCTGTTCCAAATGCCTGGATCACTTTTACCTGATCTCTGACTTCTTTTCACCATTATCTCTTAAGACAAAAAGTTCTGTTATCTGTTCTGCCCCTCTGCCTCTCCTGTTATTTGTATTCACCTTGTCACTTATCACTTCATTAACTTATACCCTGTATTATTTATTCCTTATTCCACTCCAAAATGTGAAAGTGACAAGATTAGAAGCTTGTTGTGTTCTTGTAACTCTGTGCTGATGTGTGTGATTGGCTCTGTGTCCATGTGCTGATATGAGTGATTGGCTCATGACAGGTGTTCTATATGTGTATTTTATAATGAGGGAATTATGAATAAATGAATATAGTAGACAGCTCCAGTAAGATAAGAATAAAAGATTACAGAGTGAAGTTGGCAACACAGAAGTTCCAGTGCCCTGTGGAAAAGTCCTTTTACTGTGTTAGCGATATAAAGTTTGCAAGGTGGTAAGTTAAGATAGTACAAATCAGGTAAGACAAAAGTCTCTATTTTTGGAAAGACTACATAACTTGTAGGAATTTTTAAACAGCGTATGGTAAGTTGAAAATCAAATAAGAGGCAAAAATAAAATAAAAAACAAAATTCTTTTAAAGAAATTTGCTTGCAAATGGCAATCAAATTACCCAATATGAATTACAAGGGACCAAAGGAAAACAGAAGACATGGGGTTTTACTTGCTTCTTAAAAATAATTGTAGAAACTTTGGGAGGCTGAGACTGGAGGATCTGGGTTCGTGGTCAGCCTCAGCTACCTGGTGAGCCCCTCCGCAATTTAGTGAGACCCTGTTTCAAAATAAAGAATAAAAAATAGGGCTGGGGGTATAGTTCGGAGGTAGAATGCCTCTGAGTTCAATCCCTAGTGCCGGAAAAAAATAATAATAATTGTAGAAACTTGAAATTGTTTTCAGATTTTAAGAAGTAAGCTAGCAAATATAGAAAGGTTGAAGGTATAATAAAAAACAATCATTATTAGAAAAAAGATTTATCCAGAGAGGAAATGATGTGTCCAGTTTAGAACACAGATTGGAGATTTGGGGATATACAGGAGAGAATGATGAAGGCTGGAAATGCTAATGTAACAGGAACAATAAGAATAGTAATAATAATGAAAATAGATGACACTGATCTGAGTATTACATGAGTATCAATTCAATTGATGTCTCTGTGAATTAATATACAAAATGTCAGAAAGGCCCCCACTCAGTGGCTTCTACTTTCTTTGGGAGCAAACAGGTGAGTTCCTCCGATGAGAAGGAAGAGGTAATTTATAAAGCTTAACAAGAACAGAGAGTTTTAGAGCAGTAGCTTATAGAAATACAGATAAAAGCTGACTTGGGAACACAAAGCAATCACCGGAAAGTGTGACTGCTCTAGCTAGGAGCCAGAGACCATTCATCTGTAGTGACATCAATTCCTATAGCCGCACACGTCTCAATAGTAATAACTGGGATATAGAAGACCTAAATTTTAGTCTCAAATACATTAATAAATAAAGAGCTGTGTGGCTCCAGACAAGTCAACTCACAGGCAGCTAGTTGCTGCAGCAAATAATGGGGGATTTTAAAACCCAACAAGCTTATGTTCAATTCCCAGCTCTCACTTAAAACTTGTGTTGCCTTTTGTAATTTGTGTTGCCTTAATCTGTAAAATGGAAATAATAATAACTAACATATAAAGTAACACCTGGGAAGTACCTACACATTTTTAAGTAAACCCCTAGCAGTAAGTATTTAGGTATTGTTAGTCCTATGATTCTTCATCTGATCTTCATCTTCATTGTAAACTCATAGCAATCTTTGCCTTATATTTAGAATGCATGCCTGAAATGAATCGTCTTCTAAAGAATTTTCTAGATACAAATTCCCATTATTCTAGTTACACTTCCCTTGGTGAATATCAGTTAACCTAATACCAAAACAAGAAGAAGGTAACCTAGGGAAATGATAGAAGCTGTATGGTACCCTGAAACTGTATTATTTACACTTTGTCACTAATATTAAACGCACATTTTAAATAATTATGTGTTTAGACTCATATGGAGTACTGAAGGCTTAATATACCACAGAAGTTATATTAATATTAACTAACTTAATTATTGTTAATACATTACTTATTAATAAATTAATGTTATTTATAATAATTAATTTTTAATTAATGTTAATATGACTTCTGTGATGTTTGTAATATAAAACTTTATATTGCCGGGTGTGGTGGCACATGCTTGTAATCCCAGCATTCGGGAGGATGAGACCGGAGGATCCAGATTCGTGGCTAGCCTCAGCTACCTAGTGAGGTACTCCACAACTTAGTGAGACTCGGTTTCAAAATAAAGAATAAAAAATAGGGCTGGGGGTATAGTTCGGAGGTAGAATGCCCCTGAGTTCAATCCCCAGTACCGAAAAAAAATAAAAAAAAAAATAAAGGTTTATATTAAAATAAAAAATTCCTTTAACTTCAGTAAACCTCCATAGTCTAGAATAGGTATAGTTATCAGAAAAATCTCGTGGTTCTTATGTCCTTTGTGCTATATTTTTATCTATAAGAGTATATAAAGTCCCTACATTTAGGAATAAAAGTGTGCAGTTGTTTCTGCATGTCATACTGTAAAATATTAGTGGTAGAAAAGTTGTTCATGTCCAGATCAGATCCCCAGGATACAAGTGCTTCCAACCATACATACTATGCCCTACATTTTTAACTAATATGAAACTTGAGGAGTTACTTACTAAGACTTCATCACATGCCTGCATAGGTTTTCCACTATTTATATAACTCTGAATTTTTTATAGTAAATCTCAAAAAGATTTTATTAATTAGAATAATTGATGCTACTATCACCTATCTTAAAATGTCAGAGTCTTAACATACAATAAGTATATTTGATTTTATATAATGGGCCACTGATGCTATTTTCTTGGATGTGCTTTTACATGGTGACCCTAGTAACCAAGATTCTTTGTGTCTTATGGTTACACCATCCCATAGGCCCTCAGAATTGCTTGCTTCTTCCATTGTTAGATCATGGGTAGAAACTGAGAGAAAGCAGTCCCCCACATGTCATGGCCACATCTGGACTCTGAAATGACGAACATTACCTCTATTCTGGTTGGACATGTAAGAACTGATCACATGACTTTCTAAAGATCTAAGGGATAGTAATAGGAACTACTGAAAATTGTCAACCTAGTCTGACATGTACTTCCTAGCAATAATTCTACCTGCATAGAGAAGGAATCCTTTGTTCTATGGCTATTTGCATTTGCCCTTAGATGGGTATCAATGAGTATAAATTTTATATTAAAAATTAAAATGTGAATACAGAAATTAGTAAGTACATTGAGCTCCATATTTTGGAATTAAGTAGAATGAACAAAAATGTTTTTAAAGTATTTTAAAGAAATCTAAAGGAAATAAGCAAAGCAGGAAATTAGAAAAAGAAACATTATTCAGGCTGAAATATAGCAGCATATGATTCCTTGTTTCCTAGTTATTTATCTACATTAGCAAGCTGTAAGAAAAAAGACTTTCTACAAAGTTTAAAAATTAATATGCTCTAACCCCTAATGTCCATTACCCAGAAATATTATTGCCTCTCTGCCAACAGTAGGCTAGCAGGAGGTTCATCTGTAATTTTTTCCAAACTGTTGGATTCTTTAATAAAAATTCAGTAACAAACTTTAGGTTTAACATTTAAAATGTCACAGTTAAAATAAAATGAATTCAGCTCATGAATTCATAACAATGAGCGTTCCAATTGATTCTTGGAAATCAAAATATTAAGAGTGATAAGATGAAACTCTAACATGCTAAGAAATATAATTGATTACCTGGAGAGAGAAGAATAAGAAACACTTGTTTGATTAATGTATTACAAAAAAACAGAAACATGTAGAACACTAATTAGGTTCATCATGGTACTGTCCATCAAGCACCAACTGCTTTACAAATAATAGATCCAACAAATAGTGGGAATGAGATAATATTCATATTTTGTTATAGCTTGAAGATCTATCAGGGGTTTTCCACCATTGGAATGTTTTATTAAATCTTCTTATCTTGGGCTAATAATGCCCTCTTGCCTAAAGAAATTGATTTATCTCTATAAATGTTATTGGTCTAAATTAGTTAAATGAATTATCATATAGAAATGAATTTCTTTATAGACATGGTATATGCTAAATTGCAAATGTGCATAATATGTTGTTAATAAAATGAGGCACAGTAACCTGAATAAAAATGTTACATTTGTATGTGATTGGTGATTGTGTTTGTGTGAATGCATGTGTGTGTGTCTGTGTGTGTATACAATTTCTGGATAAATAAGTAGAAGAGGTCTTGAATGGTCTGAGAGAAAGAGATTCCATATGTATTTCATTTTCTATCACATAGAGTTCTTATCTTATCCACATGTTGTTTTTATGAATTTATACTTTAAAGAAAAGGTTAAAAATAAATATCACTTATACCATCTTTATATATTTTCTTAACTTTTTATATTTAGCTAATAAACAATGGTTTTTCTCCATTTCTTCAATATAATAAATTCAAATGAAATAGACATAGATTCTATTTAGAAGAACTAGAACGATCATTGTTCATAAAAAGCAGTAAGTTTCAATTTTCTTGCACACAAAAGGATGGAATATTTTAGTGTGAAAATATATTTAACCTATGTAATTATTTCTCTTCCAATTTTTTATAAACCCAAGTAATGCATTTGAACTTTGAACTTGAGTATTTTAACCTCCATCTTTTATGAATACTTGGTTAAGACATATTAAAGTCCTCTACCATACTTCTTTAAATGTAACCTTCTTCATTAACTATCCAATTTTCCTGTTTTCTAAGGCCTTTGGTAGGCATTATTCATTGATAAATTTGAACTTTATTTTGTTGTCCTTTATTCCTAGTTAATACTTTTTTCCTGTATGAGACATTCATGAAGCAAGAATTAGATGGCAGAGAAGATGGCTTACATGTGAATGAATTTCTCACATTCATTTCCCACAGAATGCCACTAACTGTGTTTCCGCTGCTACCTGTGTCTTTATAGCTCATGTTTCTTGTGTCTGGCTGTTTAACTTGCCCTCTTCTGCTGATAATCATAATTCAAACCCCTGTTTTGATAGCTGACATTTAAATATAGGAGATTAAAAAGTATACACAGAGGAACATTGATTAGACTCTTTCATACAAAGTTCAAAACCAGTAGAGATGGTAAGCAGAACTAGGAAAGAGCTGTACTCAGACATAGAATTTCCTTCCTGCAAACACAAGGAGGATCTGTCCTAAGCAGAAAGTGCCTATCAGATTTTCAGTGCACTGGGGAACTAGAAGCTATTTGACAGGAGAGAAGAGACTTCTCTATAGCCAATCATAACAGAATGTACTCCAGGGGGCATTTTAGTACATATGACTCCTTCTCATATTTTGGAAACTTTGATCTGAAGCACTTCTTTTCTCGGCTTGAGAATAATGGCTATGGTGAAGATTAACTAGAAAATAATTGAGAGCTGCAAGATTGTTCCAATTAAACACCCTAATAATGTTCAGAAGAACAAAGTCATGCCCAGGCCCTTGCTATCTCTCTTTAAACAATGTCTGTCACAATTTTTCCTGAATGGTCCCCATACTTTCCATTCTCAACTAGAAGAATTGTATCCTTTCTTTAAAGAATGATCTTAAATTCCACCTCATGGTATCATGATAAGAGTCAAACAATTTTCACAAACACAGTGTCAACCATAACTCAAAAACCTAATCCTTAGCTATTACATATATAAATAAATAGTAATATTAATAGACAAAATCTTTCTATTCTGCAATGGGCACAAAGTTAGGGTAGTATTGACTCATACTTTGAGCTAAAAGATGTGTGTGGGACATTAAAACATAGATTTCTCAATAGTTTTGGGTTGTCAAGTGCTTACATTGTGAAAAGCGCTTTGTACAATTTATGGCTTTAAGTTTCACAAAACAGAGGGAGATAGATGATATAAGTATCATCTTTATTTTATTAACAAGAAAACTAAGTTTGGAGAATTTAATTTGTTAAAAGTCATTTTGCTACCAAGAGATGGAACCAGACTGAAGTCTGGTTTCAAATTACCATTATACTAAAAGTACTCTTAGAAATGGAGTATTTGTCAGAAGAACAAGAGAATAAATGGTCAGAATAGTTCACTGGGGGAAAAAAATCACAGATAGTACCAAACTGTATGATTATTAAACATACAACATGATTAGGAAAAAGAGTAATAGCTAACTCTAACATAATCACTATTACTGTTTTGTTTTTCAAATTAATACATTGATTTTTTTTTTTTTTTGGTACTGCAGATTGAACACAGGGGAATTCTTCCTCCTAGCTACACCCCCAGTCCTTTTTAGTTTTTATTTTGATATAGGGTGTCAGTAGGTTGCTGAGGGTCTCACTAAGTTGCTAAGGCTGTCCTTGAACATGTGATCCTTCTGTCTCAGCCTCCCAAGTACTGGGATTATAGGTGTGCTGCCACCTGGCTCACAGCAATCCTTAACAATGACATCATTTGAAGGTACCATTTATCACACCTCCTTTACATAGGAATAAATTGAAGCACACAGAGCATAAGTAACCTGTTCAGGACCATACGGACAAGGAGAGTGGCAGCAGACTGTGAGGCAAAGCAGCCTGGCTCTGGCTTCGGTTCTGAAACATCACTCTACAGAACGGGTTTTGTGCTGTAATCAGGCTGTAATGAGCCAGTGCAGGCTGGCTGCAGAGGAGGCTGGAAGCAGCCTGGGCCAGGCTAGGAGGGACCAAGTTGAGGATTCTAGACTTTAATCAACGGGCTCCTGATTTTTAACTGCAGAGGAAATATATCACAAAAATGCTAAGATGTGCTGTGTACTTTAAATATCGAGTTAATATTTTTACTTATTTTTGTAATTAAGAAACATGATTTGCTGCTGTTGGTGGTGGTGGTGGTGATGTTTTTGTAATACATAACACTTAAAGCAAAGCTTGATCAAATAACCCTAACTGATTAAAATATATGATCTAATTCCTTCAATTTCCTTCATACAAGCAATTCTCGACTAAGTAAGGATTATAGCCCTTGGGGGTGATGCCAAAATGACAGGAGATACTAAAGATTTTATGTTCAGCTAAGAAAAAATGTAGTTAAAATACGTTGAGAAAATGTACACTGGGCACTAGGTATTCAGAAGAATTTTAAAAAGAAATACAGTATTTCAGAAAGAGAAGTTGAATTGATAATTCTATCGTGCTTTATAAGTGTTAAATGACATGTTCCAAAAGCTAAAATATGACTAATATAATATATACATAAGAGTACAAGTTCTAGAACCATAATGGTCAGCTTCAATGTCCAAGTCTATGTAACTTCTCTAGTGTCTCAGCTCTCATTACTGGTAAAAATGAGGATAATTGCTATAACCCATCTCATTTTCTGTGATAGTTGTGAGATTATTTATGTATACATATGCATGTGTTCATGAATGTAGTGTGTATAGACACATATTCTAGACATAAGGAAAATACTATGAAGTTTAGCTACAATTTGTGCATTAGGAAGAGGAATTAAATAAAGTCATACTAAGTATCCAAAATACTATGACCATTTTTAAACATAATTTATTTGTAAAAGCATTGCAGACTCTCTTTTTATTAGTACTTTTTTTTTTTTTTTTTTTTTGCAGTACTGGGGATTGAACTCAGGGGCATTCTAGCTCCAAGCTATACCCCTAGCCCTATTTTTTTATTCTTTATTTTGAAACATGGTCTCACTAAATTGTGGAGTGCCTCACTAGGTAGCTGAGGCTGGCCACGAACCTGGATCCTCCAGTCTCAGCCTCCCAAATGCTGGGATTACAAGTGTGCGCCACCACGCCCGGCTAGCACATTTTAATTACATAGAATAATGAGTTTCAATTGTGGAATATTTATACATGCAAATAACATATTTTGGTCACAATTCCCCCATTACCCTCCTTATTCTCCCTTTCCCCCCTCCCTAATCCCCTTCTACTTTTCTAATGGTCTCTTTCATATCATCTTTTCTTTTATCCTAGATTCCACATGTGCGGGTAAATATGTAATACTTGTCCTTCTGAGTTGGACTCATTTTGAAATCCTCTTTATCTTAAATAAATATATAGATATTTAAATACTTATAAAATTATAGAAATATGTTCATAAACACAATTAAATTCACTAATAAATATAACAGTGAATTGTGTATATAAACAAGATAGACATGATTTCAAATTTTAAATCTGCCACACTTATGTATGTATCAGCTATCATTTATCTAACTTCAATTAGAATGCCCAGAATCTCTCAGCTGGAGCTTCTGCTTCTCTGAAATAGGAATAATAATGGTTATTATAAAGCATTAAGGTTGTTGTAAAAGGAAAATCAACTTAAGGCACTTAGTAACCAGCTGTGCACAAATTAAGGGTGAAATAAATACTGGGTTTCATTTTCCCTATATAATTCCATATATATATTTGATATATGCTAAATCTTATATAAAAAGAATGATTATAAAATGCCTATGGTAAATTCAGTTCAGTTTTACAAACATTTTGGGCCTCTACTATAACTTCAACCCTGAGATGGTATCTTCCCATCTTAAATATTTCTGCATTAGAACAATGAATACGCAAGTCCCACACTTATGCATATTAATAATCATATAAATAATGTGAGTCTTCTTTTAAATATAGTCATTATAAACTATAAATCCCAAAAAAGTACAATTAAAATAGAAGAGTTTTAGGACTTGCCTTCTTTTGACATATTTTTGATAAGTATCATTTTATTTCTTTTTATTTATTTATTTTGCAGAACTGGGGATTGAACCCAGGGGCATTCTACCTGTGAGCTATAACTGCAGCACTATTTTATATTCTTTATTTTGAAACAGGGTCTCACTAAGTTGTGGAAGGCCTCACTGAGTAGCTGAGGCTGGCTGTGAAACTGTGATCGTCCTGACTCACCCTCCAGGTACTGGGATTACAAGCATATGCCACCACTCTGGCTGATAAGTATCATTTTAAGATTAGTTTCATCATGTTCTATGAAATTTCTCCTTAGGAGGCTTTCTTAAGCATTTAATTATCAAACTTTTTTTTTTTATCCTTTGGTGCAAATGAGCAGAAATTAATATGAGTAGTTTTGCCCTGCAACAACGTCTTCAACTTTCCTCTGTCTAATTGTGCTAAGCCTTTTGTCTTTTAATATCAGCAGCAGGGATTGGTGCCAGAAACACTGATCTAGAAATAGTATTAATTATCTGCAGCTGCATGGACAGCAAGAGAGCAGAAAACACTGGGTTTCTTGCTTACAGTATACAAACACAATGACACAAACAGAACCCTCAGTTAGCATTTGCAGAACTTTCGCCCAAGGTAGAAATATAAAAAAAAGGAAAAATGGATCACATTAGAAGCCATCATATAGTCTATATTAAACCATCTAGATAATTGGCTATGTTATCATACTAGAAAAACATACTGGAAATTGGAAACACATGGGTTCTTTCTCATCATTCATAAAACTATTCAGTTTTAACTAGTAATAATAAGGTTAACAGAAAATTGTTATGACAAAGCCTGTTCACAGAAAAACCCATTTGAAGAAAATATCCAAGTGTATTACTTTGGCCATGACATATCTGGATAATCTACATACTGTCTAGGTTGGCAGTAGTGGTCAAAGCTAATTTATTGATTATTTTAATTACTTGTACGTCCAAGGCAAAGGTCTATTGGTTTTTGTTGTTGTTGTTAAACCAGTTGTTAAGAATGCCTCCTCTCATTTGTTATTTTTATATACACTTTTCCTTTTTTTCCTGCAAACCACACATTCTTGCATTTGCTCATTTTTCTAATAAATTTATTTACAATATTTGTTGAATGCCTCCTATGTCATTCCTAACCCACTTTCAATAAATATGTAGGAGGCACACAGTAATCAATATATATATAATTTAGATTGATGATTTTTATGGATCAAAGTACTTTCTACATTCTCAGCATCAAATGTTCTACAAATAGCAGATGTTTTACTATGCTAATCCAAGAAAGAATGTACTATTCAATATATCAGGATTTGAGACTAAAGTAGTGAGTAAGACATAATTCTACCTTCATGAAACATCCAGTCAACTGAAGATTGAAGTTAGATAAATTATTATAAATGTAGTGAATATTATAAAATGAGAAATTCAAAGTTCTAAGGTAATGGGGGCAGAATTATGACAATTTTGCAGGGAAGAACTTAGGGAAGGTTCTTTGAAAAGCATTATCCTTCCACCCCTACAGAAAATGTATATTCCATTTCTTTTCTCTTTTATGATATTAAGGGAAGAAAATGATAACTTTAAATTTAGAAAGTGGCACTCTCTAATCTGAATAATACAAATGAGCAAAATTTATTAATCCCTTTCTCTTATTTCACTATAACATACCCACACATATACCTTTAAATGTAAGATCTAGATTATGTATATTAGCTGTCTGTATTGGTCAAGCTGCTTGGCATAGTTCTTCTTTTTAAATGTTGTTTAAACAACATTCACTGTGTACTGACATCATCAATATAAATAAAGTACATCATATTAATCTTAATATTAATTTTGGAAGTTATTTACTTGTTTATTTATTTATATTTATCTACTTATATATTGTGGTACTGGAGATTGAACCCAGTGGCATTCTACCTCTGAATTATACCCCCATTCCTATTTTATATTTTTTTATTTTGAAGCAGGGTCTCACTAGGTTACTATGCACTGGCCTCGAATGGGGAATCCTTTCTCAGCCTCCCAAGCAAGGGTTATTTATTTATTGAATATAATGTGTGTCAAATGCATTTCTTTTTTTGAAACAGGACCTCATTGTGTTAACCAGGCTATTGTCCAACTTTGTGTGCTCAAGTAATCCCTTTGCCTCAGCCTCTGGAGTACTTGGGACTCCAGGAGTGCACCACCATACCTAGGAAACATTTTAACTATTGGTTTCTGATATTCTCTACTATGTTGAGGAAGTTTCTTCTTGTCTTCATTTAATGAGTTAGAGAAGTTTGAGATAGGATAGTTATAGTAAGACACAAACTCTAGTCTCAGTCAATGCAGATTGGAATCGATACTCTGAAAATTCCCAGCTCTGAGATCTTGAGCCATTGACTTAAGCCTGTTCTACTATTTCTAGTGACCAGCAAGAATGTAAAGAATAGTCTGTCACAGGCATGACATCAGCTGTGAGATCTTTGGTCACTCTTTCACTTGGGCTCAGATATGAATTTTGATGATTAGTTAATAGGAATTCTAAAAAAATTTAATAACCTTTTTGAAATCCTATAAGGATATAAGAAAATAAATTTCTTGCCCAAAGTTTTGATATCCCTTTATAAAACTAACATAGAAATCATGACTGATGAGTATATATACCTCATAGCTCTGCTATGCCCTTGTATGCCTTTTGCCATAGTACAATGACTTTACATAAATGGATTTCCAAGAAGCCATTTACTCTTTATATCCTCAGTCAACATTCTTAATACTATAATACAAAACACCTGACCACCACAATTTAGAGGAAGATGAATTTGTTAACAGTTTGAAGATTTCAGGGGTCCAGCTCATGTTAGGCCAGGTGAAGTCTGCAGAGCTCAGGGCATGACATAGGGAACAGAGAAGAGGAGAGTATAGGGCTCTGGTCTCACATCATGGAGGACAGAAGCAAGAGAGAGAGCAATGGGGGAGGGGCCATCCATAATACCCAAGGTCACACCCCAGAGGCTCCTCTTCAGCAACCAAGCCCCACCTCCAACATGGCTGCCTATTCTGTGAGGTCTAGGGGGACATTCTAAATCCAAACCATAATAATCCCTAAGCTATTGATCTCTTTTTTCCTCTCCCTGTTTTTCTTACTTCTGCAGTTATAATGTTAATATACCATGATTCTATGATATTCTAGGTGAACACATGCTCACACCTCTAACTTTATCGTACCTCTCAGCCTTGGCACTTGTTTTCTGCCACTGTAAATTGGATTTTATGGAACAAAGATTTATCTTAATTCATTCATTATGTAGAAGAGGGTGTCATGTATATGTTCTTTTGTATTGATATTAAACATCAATGAAACTTAGATACTTATCATTTTCTATAAATGTTATGTTTTTATTCTCTGATGTTTTTATCTGCTAGTGTGTTTTGATATTATAATATATATATATATATATATATATATATATATATATATATATATATGTCCACAAAAGCCAAATGTTTAATTCGTCCCTGAGAGTACCTAAATATCAAAATTCCCTCTCCAATTTGAATATACAGGCAACACATGGGTTATGTCCATTATCACAAAGGAGTGTGTTTTCCCAAAAGAGAATTTATTTAAAAGTAATAGAGTAAATTAATACATCTGTTTGCTTCAGGCAGCTACTCATGGACTTCACTTTGATTATGCTATGCTCTAATCCTTAAGACTAAGCAGCAAATTACACTGGCTATTTCTAAATTACTGATCCTTCTCAATTTCCCTCAGGGGAGAGTGAAAAGTAAAGTTGAAAGGGAAAATAAATTTGTTAATAGGAGATTAAAATCACAATATAGAACCAGGCATTTTTGTCATGGAGGCAAAGATGATTGTTATAAAAGACATTTGAATTCTTCCTGTGTCTCCAGGAATTTTGTGTCAGGGACTCACTGGGAAGAGTTTGTCCCAAGAAAGATATCCCAAAATGTTCCAGTCCCAATTTTCTAGCTTTAATTTCATTTACTTATTAATTCAGTTGGTATTGGAGGTTGAGCCCAGAAGTGTTCTACTTCCAGGGAAACTGCCCATCTTTTTGTATTCTTTGTTTTAAAATAGGATCTTGCTAGGTTGCTGAGAGTCTCCCTGTTTCTGAGGCTGATCTCAAATCTTCGATTCTCCTGCCTCAGCCTCCCAAGTATTGGGATTACATGTGTGCACCATCATGCCTGGTTCTATATGATGATTTTAATCTCTTATCAATAAATTTTGGGAGCTTATCTCAGCCCATGTGATGAGGTCACCATTTTGGACTAGCTCAGCTAAGTATACAGTACTTGCTGAGTAGAAATTGTCCACAAGCAGACAAGCTTCCTTGAAGTGGATGGAACCACAGGGTGGACTTTAATGACCTAATCTCCCAGAAATATTTACCTTCCCCCTTCCTAAACCTAGCATTAAACCTAGCTTGTGATTGTCTCTCCCTAAACTTGGTCAATGACTATCTTTCCCTAAAGCTATCTGTGACTGCTTTACTCTAAACTTGTTGTGACAGCTGTGCCACTTAATCATTTTTAGAAGTTCTTTGTTTAAGCCCAAGTGAATCATAATTCTATTAACTAAACTTCTGAAAATGTATCAATACAACTCTGCATAAAAGCTAATTAAGCACTGACCAACATGTATACTCTCAGTCATTTTTTTTTTTTCAAATGCAGGAGTACTGCTCCATCAGTAGGATTTGCTTCAACACTGCTCACCTGTGTGTAAGCCTCCGGTGACTAATGCAGATCGCAGTTTGAGGATCTTGACTCACACACACTTTATGGCGACTACATTTCATCTTTAGGCATGGATCTTTCGCTGGATCTAAAGCTGAGAATGAGAGAGAGAGAGAGACAGAGAGATTGTACAGATAATATTAAAATCAGCTTCTATAAAACAGAGATATCTAATGTTACTAAGCATAAATTGATCAAGAAATTTTATAGGATGTATATGTATGCAAACTTTACATTTTTCCTTCATAAACTCCATAAGTCAGGTACTGGGTAACAGATAGTTGGAGTATGGTCTCATTTACTCTATTCAGAAGCTAAAAATGTAAAAACCACTATGATGGGCAGATAGGTAACTAAAACAGAAACTAAGATAAAAACACTCTGTGGTTCTACTAATGTCATATCAATAAAGGTTAGAAATAGAGCTGGGATGTGTTACTGCAGTTATCTATGTCAGTGGAGAATTACATTACACTTCTGTGTTTATCTTGATAGAGGCTGAGTTTAGAGGAAAAGGACAACACCTTCAAAATATGTCAGTGAGCATTGGTGAATCTTTGTTTTGTTTTTGTTTTTGGCAGTGCTGGGGATGGAATCCAGGGGCATTCTAGCTCTGAGCTACACCCGCAGCCCTATTTTTTATCCTTAATATTGAAACAGGGTCTCACTAAGTTGCGGAGGGCCTCACTAAGTAGCTGAGGCTGGCCTCGAACTCGTATCCTCCCATCTCAGCCTCCCAAGTACTGGGATTACAAGCATATGCCACCACACCTGGCTATCGGTGAATCTTTGGATAGCCAAGAAATGTCTAGACCTGTATTTGGGGGTTGGCTGAGTGCATCACTGTAAGAACTGAGATATTGCATTTTAATTTTTAGACTGTTTTTGCATAACATTTGAAATACTATTTATTTAAGAATCCTCTCTCTTCACAGCTTCCCAAACAAAACTATAACATGTGTTGATTTCTTCTTCTTTTTTTTTTTTTTTCTGGACCCAGGGGCATTCTATACCCCAGCCATATTTTATTTTTTATTTTGAAATAGAGTCTCACTAAGTTGTTGAGGTTGGCCTCAAACCTGTGATTCACTCCAGCTCAGTCTCCTAAGAACTGGGATTACAGATGTGCACCACCACACCCAGCTCAAAAAATCTTTACTGACATCTAATTGACATATTATAAAATTCATTCATTTAAAGTTTACAATCAGTGGTTTTTAGTATATTCACAATTTTGAAAACAATGTCGCAATTTTAAAATATTTTAATTACCAATAAGACCTAAACATATCCTGTAGTTATCATCCCTTTCCCACTCCTCTAATTAGTATGAGGCAACCATTGATCTGTCTGTAAATTGCCTATTCTGGCCATTTTATACAAGTTGAATCATAAAATATGTAGTCTTTGTGATTGGTTTCTTCTCCATGGCACAATGTTTCTGAGGTTCAACAGTGTTGTAGCATAAGTCATTATTTCACACCTATATATTGCTGGATAATATTTTATTGCATGGATATACCACATTTTATTTATCTATTCACTAGTAGATGGTCATTTGGATTGTTTCAAATTTTGATTCTTATGAATAATGCTGATTTTTGGTAATCATTATTGGTTATGGTCAGTAATATTGCAATTTATTGTTCAAGAGGAGAGAAGAGAATTAGTGCAAATAAGGAAAAGGCATTGGACAGCCAATCTGTATACATGTCAGCAGTGAGAGAAAGAAATGATAAAAGAGGTAAATACATCATCCTAGTGCATGAAGAAAACTGGAGCAGGGTAACCAGAAGAATGTGTACTCTGAATGTGCAAGAATACCTGGGAAGTCCCCAGGCTGTCCACTGGACAGGAAACGTGGATTTGAACCTAATTTTTTATTCTTAAACCTAGGGATAAACTGAAGTTGACATCTGGTGTACAACTTAAGTTCAGCTTTAGCAATGCGTTAAATCTTAGACATTTTGATCAATAATCTAAACAAATGTTTTTTGATAGTCAAGGAATATTATAAAATTCCTATATAAATTATATATATATATATATATATATATATATTTATGTAAACACATATTTTATTTCAAAATACAACCAGGCAAGTTGGCACACACCTGTAATCCCAGTACTTGGGAGGCTAAGACAGGAAGATACCAGGCTCTACTGTATATACATATGTCATCTACTCATTTTTTAAAAATTTATTTTTGATTAACACGTACTGATTTTATACATTGATGAATTTCAGAGTGATATCTCACTCCATGTCTAAAGTGTTTACTAATCAAATCCAGACTTCCTTTATTTCATCCTCTCTCTTGCCTTTCCAATATCTAGTAATCACTATTCTACATTCAGGTTACTATCTTTTGTTATTGTTGCTCTTTTTAACTTCTAAATATGAGAGAGAACATATGCTACTTGTCTTTCTGGGTCTGTCTGGCGTATTTAACATAATATCTTCTAATTCCATCCATTTTACTGACAATGATATGATTTTGTTTTTTTATGGCTGAATAATATTCCATTGTGTATACATACAATATGTTCTTTTTTCCATTCATCTACTGAAATGTGCCTTGATTGAATCCATGTCTTAACTATTGTGAATAGTGCCACAGTAATCCTGGAACCATATTCATAGCTCTCTGATATGAATATTTTATTTCCTTTGGATATATCACCAGAAGTGGGATAGCCAGATCACATAGTAGGTCTGTTTAGTTTTTTTTGTTGTTGTTTTAGTAACATCTATACCTTTTTTTTCATAATAGTTGTACTTCTCCACCAACAGTGTATAAAGGTTACTTTTTTTCCATGTCTTTGCCAGTATTTGTTATTTATTTATTGTGGTACTAAGGATAAAACCCAGGGACATTCTACCTCCAAGTTATACCTCCAGACCTACTTTATTATTTTATTTTGAAATAAGGACTCATTAAATTGCTGATGGCCTCACTAAGTTGCTATGATCCTCCTGTATCAGTCTCCCAAGTGCTGGGATTACAAGCCTTTGCCACCACGCCCAGCTGTTATTCTTTATAATTGCTGTTCTACCAGAGATAATATGATATCTTTTTGTACTTTTGATTTGTATCTTAAGTTTATTTAACCTAGGATATTTTATTCTGAAAAAGGTACATTTTCATTTTTAAATAAAATACTAAGGTACGTATAAAACTATCACGGCTTTTGTAATCTAGTTGTACTTTTAATATAGATTGTTGAAATTTTAGTTATGTCTTCCAGTTTTCGTTACCTTATAAAATCTACATTAGATTCATTTTAAAAAGTTCCATGACACGTCTTACATTATAACTAAGAAGAGAAATAAGAACTCAAAAATTGCTGTAGAGCAAGAAGGGAATTATCAGAACAAGTTAAATACATGAAAAAGGGACTTAATGAGAAAGTTTTGCACGCGATTCTACATAAAGGATCAAATAAGAGAATAGCAGTATTTGTCAGGAAGTGGAAAATATAATAGGAGAAAGTGAAAATAAAGTATCAGAGACAAAGGATCCACAGAAATGAAAAGACCACTTTCTGTGCATGTGATTTTAATCATCTTTATTTTTTAGTAGAACTCACATTGTTGGCAACTGAAATAATACAAAGCATCACAAACTGTAAATACAGATGCTTAAGATTTTATTCTTGAGATCATAACAATAATACAACCAAATCCTCTTTGGTCGAAGCCCATGAATTAGAATCCTTGCTGTAAAGAGACCTGGCATAATTTCATCACCTGACTACTGCATTATCCTCTGCCATCTTTTTCAATTTAACATCCGTCTCCTCTTCCATTCTATATTGTTGTATCAAACTTTCTCTCAAGCTTTCAGGAAAACTACCTCTATAAAGATTTCAGCTAGTGCATTTGAGTTCAAATGATCATGTTCTTTTTTTTTTTTTAATCCTAATCTTTAATAATTGTTTTGATTGATGTGAGCTAACTTGGGAACCTAACACATTGTTTTCTTTCATAAAATGCAATGTGTCCATCAATTGCTTTATAAATTATCCTTTGAGCTTCCTTGCATTTGTGACACAGAGTTTCCTTCACATTTTTGCCTGAATACTTAATTTTGGGGGATAGAATCCTCCACTTATTGCCTCTTAACTAGAAGGGATCAGACTAGACCCACCTGCTAAAGGTGGAGTGCCTGCGCCATTGAGGGTAGGTTATAGCAAGAAATGAATGTAAAGCGAGGTAGTGATGTCCTTGGAATTATCAGCTTCTCTTCTGTTTTCTTGATTTTCTGAGAGTGGAGATGTGGAATCATAATAAATCCTATACTGAGTAAATTCATGTACTTTGTGCAGACCCATTATACTAAAGCAAAATTATCAGTAATTACAGCATTTAGAAAAAGAGTATCCTTTATAATATTGACATGTATTTATGAATCTTGAAAGTACTGACAATCGAGAAGAGATGGACCTGGTTTTGAGAATTCAGCTGCATCCTGGGTTCCTGAAGACTTTCTTCAATAATCACATAAGAAAGCCCAGAAACTAGCCAAAATAAAAAGAAGACTGTATAAGTGCATCCAGATACCTTGATTAAAAAAAAATTACCATAAATTATATAAAACCCCTATTTGTTTCCTTATTGGTGCTGAGATTAGAATTTGTTTTATTTGCAAGGCACTTAAGTTTCAAACTAAGAAAAAATATTCTAAAAATATGCTATATCAAAATGTTCTACAAGCCAGGGAAAAACCCTCACAAAACAAAAATAGAAAAAAAAACCAGCAATAAATATAAGAACAAAATTAATATAATTGAAGATCAATGAAAAAATTATAAATTGCATTAGAAAACAAGCATGAAAGAGCTCAACAAATTCAATGATCTTAAACATTATCATATTAAGAAATTAAAAGCCGGCATGGTAGCTCACGCTTGTAACCCCAGTACTTGGGAGGCTGAGACCGGAGGATCCGGGTCCACGGCCAGCCTCAGCTACTTAGTGAGGCATTCCACAACTTACTGAGACCCTGATTCAAAATAAAAAATAAAAATAGGTCTGGGGGTGTAGCTCGGAGGTAGAATGCCCCTGCGTTCAATCCCTAGTGCCACAAAAATCCAAGAAATTAAAAATTAAAAATAGAGCCAGGCATGGTGGCTCACACTTGGAATCCCAGCATTTGGGAGGCTGAGACTGGAGGATCCAGGTTTGCAGCCAGCCTCAGCTGCCTAGTGAGGCATTCCACAAGTTAGTGAGACCCTGTTTCAAAATAAAGAATAAAAAATAGGGCTGGGGGTATAGCTCGGAGGTAGAATGCCCCTGAGTTCAATCCCCAGAACCACACACACACAAAAAAAAAAATTAAATATTCTTTTGAAAATTAGAAACAAATAAAAATTAAGAACATTTAAGTGAATTCAAAATGTAATATAAAATATTTGGTTAATTATTATAAAATAATTTAAAATATATAAAATAACACAAAGCGTGAAAGATTAAAATAGAACTTCTAGAAATTAAAAGGGACATTTAAATTAAAATTCACTTGGCCCATTAATAAACAACACTAGTCTTCAGAGGGAACAATAATGAGTCATGGGCACAATTATTAAAAGTCAATTTACTATCAAAAAAGTATGTTGAAACTGTAAAACAATAAATGATAAAAGGACTATATTGAAAGTAATCAAAATGAAAAAGCAGACTGTCACAGAGAGCAATTACAGACTTAGTGAGGGCTTACTAGTTAGTAGCAACTGACAGCTAAAGACCATGAAATCATGTCTTCTTTGTGGTGAGGTAAAAGATAATTATCAAATATGAATTCCAGACAGATAACTCATCTTTTTAGAGTCACTGGGAAGTAAAGTTACATTCAGGAAAGAAAAGAAAGAAAACCAAAGGCAGGCACAGCATAATTTGCACAGTATAAGAGAATTATAGATGCTTCGACAAATGGCAGAAAATATCAGAAGGAAGAGTGAATTCGAACAAGCAAACATGACAAAGAAATTGTAAAATAGTTGATAATTTTTAAATTAGCTATGTCACTAAAAGTAAAAAAAGAAATAATGACTAACTGGTAGTACAGGGGAGGCTAAACAAGGTACAACTAATGGAAATAGAAAGGAAGTTGAAAGACAGAGATTTGAGTTAAACTGAGTGGCACTATTCAAGGTTAGGATAAATAGCCAAGCAAATGGAAAAAAAAAATTCTTATTTGGGGCTTTCTTTCAATGATTAAAATGAAAATCTAACTGGGTAGGCATAATCCCAGTACTTGGGAGGCTGAAACAGGAGAATCACAGTTTTAAGACAAATCTTAGCAACTTCGGCTCTCTGCAACTTAGGGAGACACTGTTTCAAAATCAAAAACAAAATAGGGTAGGTGCTAAAGCTCAGAAGTCACTGAGTGCAATCCACTAACACTCACACACATAAATAAATAAGTACATAAATAAATAAATAAATAACACAAAATGAAAATCTAAAAGAAATATGCAGGTAAATAAGAATGTCAGTGAATATTAGAAAGAGTCAGTAGGCAATTTATTAAAAGTGGAGTAGCCAAGTGTTAAAAATTATTGAGATTTTATATGCAAATATATAACTTTACTTACATCAACTAAGAAAAAGATGTATACATAAAATTAAGTTTTCCTTTATTTCATAAATATTAGAATGTTTACATTTCAAAATTTGTTCAGTAGGCACTATTATAGCAGATATGGAAGAGTGTATGCCATTCTCTTTTAATTTCATTTGGTGACAAGAAGTATACTTAGGTGATGAGAGAGTGCTTTATCAGTCGCAAACAAACAAAATCAAGTAAATAAAGGTTTACTTGGACATAAATGATAATTTAAGGACAGAAAAACTGTGAAACCTAGGGATAGGTAGCAATTTCAGAAAAAAATTGGAAAAATCTCAATATCATGAATTAGTGAACTCAATGGTGTAACCTGTAATCTCAGTACTTGGGAGGCTGAGTTAGGAGGATTATAGCAAGTACAAGGCCAACCTCTGCAACTCAGCAAGACTCTCAGCAAGTTAACAAAGCCTTGTTTCAAAATAAAAAGGGCTGGGGGTAGCTCAGAGGTAGAATGCCCCTGGATTCAATCTCCCATAGCACAGACACTTACATATAAATGTATATGTATAACCTCTGCCAGGCATTTGCTAGAATGCCTCAGAAATCTTGACTGTGAGCTTTCACATAAAACAAAGTGACCAGTAACTGCAACATAATTTTATTTTCTTGCAGTACTGGGGATTGAACTGAGGGGCATTCTACCTCCAAGTTACATCACCAGCCCTATTTTTCATTCTTTATTTTGAAACAGGGTCTCACTAAGTTGTGGAATGCCTCACTAGGTAGCTGAGGCTGGCCTTGAACCCAGATCCTTCAGTCTCAGCCTCCCAAATACTGGGATTACAAACATGCACCACCATGCCAGGCTGCAACATAATTTTAAATATCTTCTAAGTGGTTCAACACTGAAGCATCACACATGTTTTGTGGCTCTAAAAAGAGCCATTTCACCATTACCCTATACTGTAGAGCTAAAGGAAGAAGTGGTTTTCTGAAGAATTTTTTTAAACTTTCTAGATGTTATAATGAAACGTTTGTATAAGTGAGCAGCATAGAAAAAGAGCTAATGCTTGATAGTTAATTAGACTTTTGACAGCCAATTTTGTGGTGCTAAATGTGATTAAATGTAGCTGCAAGTCTTTGGAGTGACTTTCTTAGTTTCAAACCTTGGTATTACTTCAGTTACATAAAACACGTCCACTTTAACTTCTACCTCCCCATTACAAAAATTAAACCTGCAGGTCTAAAGTACTAGAAGACTCAGATACAGTTGCTGGATTAATTTCTTTTGTTAAACACAAATATCAAAATACCATCATTTAGCCAGACGTGGTGGTGGATGCCTGCATCCTAGTACTTGGGAAGCAGTATCAGGAAGACCAAAGGTTCAGCGCCAACCTCAGCAATTTAGCAAGATCCTAAGCACTTAGAAAGACTCTCTTTTGAAATAAAAATATTAAAAAAAAGGCTAGGAATGTAACTTGAGGTAAAATGCCCTTGGGTTACATCCCTAGTGTGAAAAAGAAAAAAGGAAAAAAAGGAAGGAAGAAGGAAGGAAGGAATAAAACATCATTTTCATTTCAACAATATCCTACCCTTTATATTGATATTTTCTAAAGAGAACAACTGTAGCCCTAACAGACTATTTTAGTAAAGCAATTACCACAATTACCTTTGGAGGTAAGTGAGCCTTTTGGATCTATATTTGCCTTTAGTTTGTCATTTTCAATTAATATCTTTGCCTGCAAAAAATTAAAAAAAAATTCTTTGCAAAGTAATGATCTGACTGTTGTTAAATGAAGCTTTCATTGACTGCCACCTACCTAGGTGTGATTAGATTAAAAAGTGATCCAGAGAACTAAATAAAATGATCTCACATTTTCTGACTCTCTTAGCCATTTTGGGCAGTTTATTTTGTTAGATAGTCTATGTTGAGCTTAAATCTGTGCAAATGAAAATGTGTAATTGCTATTTAATAAAAGACTGCATCTTTAGCTCCTGATTTAACAGCTTGATTTGCCATATCTGGCAAGCTAATATCATCAAGGACTTAAGTTAGAAATGTAAAGACTCTAGGAATTTTTGTTGGTTAGTGTATTTATTCAAATATTCGGGATATTTGAAGAGTATTATAGTTCCTTTCTTGGAGTCCTAAATGGACAATCCAATAGGATACAATTTAGCCTGACTAAGTAATTAGAGCTTAATTCAATGTTAGTGACTGGCATGAAAGCTTGTAGAATTATAATATGTGACTCAATGATAATCAAAAATGATTGAAGGTCTCAGACAAACAGCTAAGATTTTCATTCTACTAGTAGATTTTATATTAAATATTAAAAATTAATTTTTCAGTCTAAGCTATTAGAAAATTAAAACAATATTTAATCATAGAATACCATATAATGACAATGAATGTAAAACATGAAATTCTAAAATATTTCAGACTGATAAATAAAAAAAAATAAGGTTAATGAGGATACATTAAATACTCCCTTTATCATTGCATATCATTGTTCAGCTCTTAAAGTAATATAATTAAAATATTTTGCAAATTATTAATATGCATTACATAGTAATCTTTTAGAATACCAAAACCTGCACCCTGTAATATACTCTCTCTTTCTCTCTCTCTCTCTCTCTCTCTCTCTCTCTCTCTCTCTCTCTATATATATATATATATATATATATATATATATATATCTTGGTAGGACAGCTACTCAGTCAGAAGGGTCCTTGTGCTTGGACATTTAAGGTCACTGTCAGTTTCTATTAACCACAACCACTAACTTGAGAGCCACCAGGATTTGCAGGGTCAGGTGATTCTGCCACCAAAATCAAAGCAGGGTCAGTAGGATGGGTAGAGATTGTGATATATAGCTAGCAGTGAGCACCCACCAGGGCTAAATCCATCCTTCACCATTTCTTTCCCACTGTATATTCTATCACACACTATTTTGGAAATAGAAAAAGTGATTGGAAAGGCAACTGAGAGACTTAACACTCAAATGGATGGAAACTGAATTATTTTATCCACTTATTGTCTATTGATCTAGAGTAAATTATAATCTAGATTGTATTTACATTGTTTTTATCATCAAAGGATTCATTAAGGGATTTTTCTTTATTGGGGACTTGGGAAACAAGCAATTAAAATACTAACCAAAGAGATTATGTATTTCACATATTCAAGTTCAGCTGATACATAGTTGTAACTTGTAAAATGACTGAATGACCTTGATGAATACAGTGCAAGTAAGAACCAACCTGATTCTTTATCCAATTCTCAGAAAGTGTTTGTGGCATTAAGTTTGTTTTTTGCACTTATTATTTCCCATTTTCATATTAAAAAAAAAAGGTAGTATTTTTAGTTATTTTTACATAATTAAGTGTCCAATTCAGTTTCATTACATAATAATGAAATATTATATACTTATGTAATTATTTATAATTGTATACATTCTTTTTTATTATTATTTTATATATATTTTTTTATTTTTTATAATAATTGGTGAATTGTAATCATACATCTTTGTTAGGTACAAGCTGATAAAGGCATATATGAACACATTTATCATTTAACCCCTTCCCCAATATCCACCCCACTCCCTCGCCCTCCCTCCTTCTCAAGCTCAGTTTAGTGATTGACTCTGACATATTTGTTAAAGAACATCATGTGCATTTGGGTGTCTCCTCCCCGGTGCCCTGTCCATTCCCTTCAGTTAAGTCAACTTCTTTGCTTATTGAGAGTTTCTCCTTTTTCATCTTGAGCCCTCTTATGTCCCATCTTCTCACTAGCATCCCCATATTAGGGAGAACATATGCTTTTTTACTCTTTGTGACTGGCTAATTCCACTTAATATAATGTTTTCCAGTTGCATCCATTTCCCTGCAAATAACATGATTTTTTTTTTCTTTATGGCTGAGTAAAATTCCATTGTGTACATATCCCATAGTTTTGTAATTCATTCATCTGTTGATGGACATGTTGGCTGTTTCCAAAGTTTGGCAATTGTTAATTGTGCAGCTATAAACATAGATACACATGCGTCTGTCTGAGAGTTTGGTTTCCATTCTTTTGGGTAGATGCTGGATCATATGGTAGGTTCATTCCCATTGGTCTGACGATCCTCCATACTGTTTTCAAAGTGGTTGCACTAATTTGTAATCCCACCAACAATGTATTAGGGTTCCCACTTCTCCACACCCTTAGTAGCATTTGTTGTTTGTGTTTTTTATGATTGCCATTCTGATTGGAGTTAAGTGAAATCTCAAAGTAGTTTTGATTTGCATCTCTCTGATTGCTAATGATGTGGTACATTTCCTCATACATTTATTGGCCATTTGTATTTCTTCTTTTGTGAAGTGTCTATTTAGATCCTTTGCCCATTTTTGATTGGCTTATTGTTTTCTTCACCTTTAATTTGTGGGAATCTTTGCTTGTAAGGTGTGTTTCTTGCAGGCAGCATATAGATGGGTTCTGGCTTTTGATCCATTTTGCCACCTTTTGCCTTTTTATTGGGGAGTTGAGACCATTTATATTCAGTGTGATTATTGAGAGATGATTTTTAATTCCTAACATTTTGAGTTTTGACTTCTGTTTTCAGTGGTGTTTGCTTCCTTTGCATAGTTGTTTGCTTCCTGGAAATTATTGTTTCTCTGGTTCTGATGTTTACTTGTTACTTCTTCTTTGTAGTTAATCTCTTTGAGTATTTTCTCTAGTGCTGGTTTGGAAGACATAAATTATTTCAGTTTCTGTTTTTCATGGAATGTTTTTATATCCCCGTCAATTTTAAGAGAGAGTTTCATTGGGTATGAGAATCTTGGCTGCAAGTTATTTTCTTTCAGAGTTTGGAATATGTTACTCCAGCCCCTCCTGGCTTTCATGACTTGATTTGGGAGGTCTGGAGTGATTCTAATTGGTTTGCCTCTAAATGTCACTTGGCCTTTTATTTTTGCTGACTTTAAAATTCTCTCCTTAGCCTCTACATTAGTCAACTTGATTATTATGTGGTGTGGTGAACCTCTTCTTTGGTCTTGTCTAAAGGGGGTTCTATATGTTTCCTGTACCTGTGTGTCAACTTCTCTTTCTATGTTTGGAAAATTCTATGATATTACTTCTCTGAAAAGATTGTTTATTCCATAAGTTTCAACTTCTAATCCCTCTTCTATGCCTATTATTCTTAGGTTAGCTCTTTTAAAATTGGCCCAGATCTCATCGATGTCCAATTTATACTGTCGAATTTTTTTTTCTTAATTATGTACAATGGATTCATTTTTGGAACTGTCATCTTCTAAGAGTGATATTCCATTTTCAATGCGGTCTAATCTACTGTTTATAGTTTGTATTGATGCCTTCACTTCAGTTATTGCATCTTTCACTTCCTTCAGTGTTTCTCTTTGGTTCCTGTTCAGGGTGTCAGATTCTTTGTTTATTTGTTCCTTTACTTCTTTCCAACTCTCTCTCCATTCTTTCTGAAAACCTGTAGTGTTTCTAGAATTAAAGATCTGAATTGTTCTTCTGGTAATCTCTGCCATTCTGGGTTGAGATCTCTTATTGAGGGGTTTTGGTGGCCTATTTTTTCTTTGCTATTTTTCCTTCCCATGGTTCACCTGTTCTTAAATTTATATGTTTGCTGCTCTTGCAAGTTTTCTCATCTAATCTATGCAGTGGGAGTTTAGAGGTGTCTACCGGTATATGCAGGGGCAGATTGTGTTCAGCGGTAAAGGTTGGGTGAGAAGTCACAGTGATGAATGCAGGAATAGGGTAAATTAGAGGGTATGGTCCAGTGGAATAAGAGTTTGAGTGTGTTGAGGTGATATATTGTAAAGATTAGAGATGGTAGATTTATTGAGGGATTCTGGTAGTCAATGTAGAGTTTTGAGTGTGATAGTATGAGATGGTCTTGATATGAGACAGGGAAAAAAGAAAAAAGAAGAGAAAAAGTATTGAGGAGAAGATTATAGATGGGTTAGAGGGAGGGAAGTTTCTAAAAGGGATAAGAAGGAGATTCACTAAACCAGGCAAAAAATAACAAAGCAGCCAGTCATCCAAAGAAACATAAATAAATCACGGCAATACAAAACGAAAAGAGTAAAAAAAATAAATAAAACATAACACACACACACACACACACACACACACACACACACACACACAAACCCCAAAGCCAAAAAACAACAACAAGAAACAAAAGCAAAAACCCTGCTAGTTTGTAAGTACAGAGCTTAAATTTTCAAATGTCTCAGGTATTCTTATTTGCTCTATCAGTGCAGGCAGGGGGTTCTGCTGATGCCTCTCCCGCTGCAAGCTTGTGTCTCTGAGCTCTCCACAGGACCTGGCCTGTCTGTGTCTCTCTCTCTGCCTTTGCTGGTGACAGGAGTGCAGTCTAAATGTCAGACATTTTCCAGAGTGTCTGGAAGTTCTCTATGCCCTGTATGCACTGGTTCCCTCCCACACTCCTGCTCTTATCCAATCACTTGACGGGCGGGTGACTGAGTCTGCGCTTTGTATAGGGGCTCCCACACCCTGGGGGTGCAATTTAACTTACAGAACACTACTGCTCTGGTTCCAGTGGGAGGGGTGATCTGGGGTGTCCCGGGTGTTCTTGATCACTATTGATCCTGCGGAGATATGCCACCTGATTAGGGTGTGGAATTCCGAAATTGCTTACTCCAGTTCTGGTCCTTGGGTGCGCAGGAGGTCATTGGAGGCCATGGTGGTAATAGATGCTGCTCTTGGTGACTGGCAAGATGGCAGCTGGTAAGGTGGTGGTTGGCAAGATGGCAGCTGGCAAGATGAAGGCTGTCAAAATGGTAGCTACTGGTTCACAGTGCATGCCCTGCTGTTTGTGCATGCACGCACATTCACAGAGCAGCTCCTTTGTTCTCCGTGGGTTCTATACAGCTGCTTTTGTGGCTTTATTCACATTTTTTTTTTTTTCTGCTGCTTTGCTTTTCTTTCCTTCTGTCAAGAAGCTGTGTTTGTGGCAGTTTTGATTCAAGCTCTGCAGTGCAGTTGATTGCTGCTCCAGCTCTGGAGGGAGAGGTGAGCTAGGGTGGTCCCACAGGGGCTTACGCTGGTCGTACCCCACGTTCCAGTCACTGTGGAAGGTGGGGGGATCCGCCGCCTGGATTGGATGTGAAGTTCTGGAGTCGCTTACTTCATGCCTGGTTGCTAGGTACCCTGCCAGGTGACTGGCTTAACGGCTGCCGCAGCTCTGCAGCCTGGCACTGCTGCCACACAGTTGGGCTCCTTTGCTCTCGCTGGTCGGCTTCCTGTGGTCTCTTTAGTTGTAGTTCAAATTTCATTGTTTTTCTCACTTTTTGTTGCTTTTTTTCTTCTGTCAAGAAGCTGCTTTTATGGCAGATTTTATTCGAGCTCACAGTGCCTAAGGAGAGGTGTTTCACTCATAGGTCATCTTGGGCTCCCCTGTATACATTCTTAAGAATGTGTCCATTTTCTGTTCATTCTTCAAGTGGGGTCACAGAATTCCATTTTAGACTTCTGACATTGGATAAAAGAAGGTCTTTTCTTCTTCTACTTTTCATTTAAGCCAATGACCTCTATAGCCATTTGGCTTAAAATGAAAGAATGACTGAAAAGGACACTGGTGCTCTGGTATCTGTGCACCTAGAGGCAGATGTTCAGTTCTTGGTCCTTCCTTTCATGCAATGCTGTTGCATTTCCTTGGAGATTCTTCAGCAGAGGATGGCTGGATGCATCCCTGCATGTGGTTATTTTTTTTTCCCCTTTGGTTAGTCTCTTTGAGTACCTATCAGCCTCTGAAAATCCAGAATCCTATCATTTGTCTTTTAGTTAGGTTCCTACCTCTCCTCTTTGCGATCCTGGGCCCTTTGAAATATCTTTATGTGGGCTCATGTCAGTAGGACCAAGTAAATACAATCATTAGCCCTGGTTTTTGGTAGAAGATTTGCTCTTTCTCTTGCTTTTTTTCTTGCCCTTTATCATTATAATATCCAGACCAGAGTCTAGCCCAGTATTCAAGTCTCTCAGGATCAATGGAACACAAGTTTCTCTAAGTGATTACCATGAAGCCACTAGAGATGATAAGAGTGCAGCTCTTTCCCTTTCACAGCGAGTGGCAGCAGGCAGGGATGCAGCACAGCACACCACCTATGGTCTTCAAGGGATTGCCAACTCTTTGATCCCTCTTCAATTTCTCTTTTAAAACTTAGAGCTGAAGTTGGCAAAACCAGTTCAATAGTCTCTCTGCACCTTCCCAATAAGTGGTCTTACACTTAGCTTTAGGCTCTCAAATTCCTGGGCTTTTGGCACCTCCCCATTTGATTGTTTTTGGCTTTGATGGCTTCTACTAATGCCCTTAAGCCACAAAAAGAGGTGAAGCTAGCTTCTGTTACATAATGTGAAATAAAAAAAAAAATCTTCTGAAAAGTTCCAGAGTTGTGAGAAAATGATGGAAACTTAGGGTTCCTGTATTTTCCCACTTATATTTATTTGTGATATGCATTTGTATGTCAAGTCATAATCATACTCATAGAGAATATAAATGTATCAATTATATAGTATGTACTATATACTTATATATTTATTGTTGATATATGCTACATATACATCATGTTGTTTTACATATATTTTAAAGTGCACAGTTTTCTATTTTGAATTACATCTTGTTTCTATCCTGTTAAATGTGAAGTTTTCCATTTTAAATTACTTACATTTAGTTTTTTAATAGAAAAGTACAGAACTATAAATTTTGTATTTTTCAATCTATGTTAATGTATATATTAAAGATATTTATTTCCACACTATAATAATGTTCAGAAATACATATATGATCTGAGACTACTGTATATACTCCAGAATAATTCTTCCTCTCTTGGACACATCATTTCCTTCCATTCTCTAGTCAGTTTTACTAAAGAGTCACAGCTGTATTACTGAATTCCATTGGGTAGAATGTAAAGAAAAGTGATGTACAGCAACTTCACTCTTATCCCATAAATATCTCTTATTCCAATCCTTTGCGCTGCATTTCTACTTAAACTGAGGTGGTGATATCTCAAGGCTTTAGAAAGTCAAGTACTGAGGAGGGTAAAGCTACATTTATATAAGTCCTTGTCCAAGTGATCACAAGTACAAGCTTTCCTCTCTCTGCAATTTAGAAGCACTTTTGGAAGTTCTATATGTAAACTTTAATTAAAATTATATATTAATTTTGGGACTATTTACTATTATAGCCTAAAATAACCTAACAACATATGTGTTTACATAAAAGAAACCTAAAATATGTGATACTGCCTTACTGGTCAAAAAGCAGGCATTTGGAGCTAGAGATGAGGCTCAGTGGTACCGCACTTGCCTATCAAGCAAGAGGCCCTGGGTTTGATCGTCAATATCACACACACACACACACACACACACACACACACACACACACACCAGCAGGTATTTTGAAAAGAAATATAGAAGTCTGGAGAAATGGAAACCCATGACTAGCATTAGTAAAATATTTTGTAAAACATCCCATGCTATAATTTGCAAGGCAGATAAAAGGACTATTTGGGCTCTAGGAGAGGTCCCTGGCATAATACTTGCCATCTTCCATAAAGAGCATCAGCATAAATTCAATTTCTATTTCTGTACTTTGAATGTGTCCCCTCCATAATTTCTGTGAGAAATAAATTCCTGCTCTTTACAAATTACCCACTCTGTGACATTTTCTTATCACAGCACAAATGGAATAAGTCATTTATCATATCATATTTAAGAATACTCAGTTATGGAGATCAGTGTGGAGATTCCTCAGAAAACTGGGAATTATGATATTTGTAGGAAAAAAATGAATGGATCTGGAGAAGATTATGCTAAGTAAGATTAGCCAGTCATAAAACGTGAGAGGTCATACGTTTTCTCTCATAAGCTAAAGCTTAGTGGGTAATCAAGATACAAGAGGGACTTCAGATAATGAAGGAGAAACCACAGCATAGTGATGGAAGGGGTTGAGGGGAGGTTGAGAGGGAAGGGAGAATCAATGAAGGAAATACTTCTGTTGATGTTGTGTATGCATGTGAGATTACCAATGCCAACCTCGGTATCCTGTATGGGTAAGGGTAGGGAGTGGAGAGGAGGTGGGAGGGAAGCTCACTGGGTATTGTGTGCATGTATGTAGCTATCTCTCTGAACTGTATTATGTTATGAGATCATAATGCATCAATAAAAGTATATTTTAGCCGGGCGTGGTGGCTCACGCTTGTAATCCCAGCATTCGGGAGGCTGAGACCGGAGGATCCGGGTTCACGGCCAGCCTCAGCTAATTAGTGAGGCACTCCGCAACTTAGTGAGACTCGGTTTCAAAATAAAGAATAAAAAAAAAAATAGGGCTGGGGGTATAGCTCGGAGGTAGAATGCCCCTGAGTTCAATCCCCAGTACCGCAAAAAAAAAAAAAAAAAAGTATATTTTAAAAGATACATGGAAGAAACATCATTGTCTTTTGCATAAAAAATCATCTCATTGATTTTGGGAGGCTGAGACCAGATGATCCGGGTTCTTGGCCAGCCTCAGCTACCTAGTGAGGCACTCCACAACTTAGTGAGACCCTGTTTCAAAATAAAGAATAGAGGAGGATTCAAGATGGCAACTGAGTGAAATACCTCTCTCTAGGCGCTGTGAGTTCGAATCAAATTTGCCATAAAAGCAGCTTCTTAACAGAAGAAGAAAAAAAAAAAGTGAAATTTGAACCACAATTAAAGGAGACCCAGAGAGCTGATCAGGGAGAGCAAAGGAGACCGCCACGTGGCAGCTCGGTGCCAGGTCGTGGAGCCGGGCCTTGGAGCTGTGGTGGCCAGCCAGATGCCAGGATCTACAAACGCCTTGGCGGACCCAGCGACCAGGCATGGAGTGGGCCCCCCGAAGACTCCACACCCTACCCAGGCGGTTCATCACCGCACCATCCACAGTGACCAGAACACATGGAATGACCAGCGTAAGCTCCCGTGGGACTGCCCTAGTGTACCTTTCCAGAGCCGGAACGACCAACTGCACCACAGAGCTTGAACCAAAACGGCGGCAAACACAACTTCTTCACAGAAGGAAAGAGGAGCAGAGTGGCAGAAGAGTGAGCAGGGCAACGAGAGCAGCTGAATAGAACCCAGGGAAAACAAGGGAGCCAGTGCACACTGCAAACCAGCGGCCACAATTTTGCAGGCCTCCATTTTCCCAGCCAGAATTCTGCAAGCTACTCAGACCATCATCAACCTCCCGAAGTGACCAGAGGTGGAGTAAGCAACAACAGAACTCCAAGTAGCAGGGATCCATAAGTTGGATTGCACCGCCAGGGTGTGAGGTCCCCTATACAAAGGACAGACTCAGGCACCCACCCTTCTAGCAATTAGACAGGAACTGAAGTGCAGGAAGATCCCAGTGCATGTAGGGTATCTGAAAATGCCCGGTATTTAGACTGCACTCCCACCACCAGCAAAGGCAGAGAAAGAGACGCAGACAGGCCCTGTGGAGAGCCCAGTGACATAAACTAGCAGCAGGAGAAGCATTGGTGGAACCCCCTGCCTGCACTGACATAACAAATAAAAATGCCAGAGTCACACTCAAAAATTTAAACTCTGTACTTATGAACTAGCTGGGTTTTTGTTTTTGTCTCTTGATGTTTTGGGTTTTTTTTTTTTTTTGGTGTTATGTTTTATCTGTTTTCATTTTGTATTATCTTGATTTATTGATGTTTGTTTGGATGATTGGTTGCTTTGCCATTTCTTGCTTAAGTTGTTGAATCCCCTCCTTATCCTTTTTACAAGCTTCCCTCCCTCTCTCCCATCTATATACCTCTCCTCAACACTTTTCCTCCACTCTTTTCTTTTTCCTTTTTTTCTTGTCTCATATCAAGACCATCTCATACTACCATGCTCAAAACTCTATATTGACTACTGGAATCTCCTGACATATCTTCCATCTATAATCTCTACAATATATCACCTCAATGCACCAAACCTCTTATTCTGCTGGACCATACCGTCTAATTTACCCTATTCTTGCATTCATCATTGTGACATCTCACCCAACCTTTACCACTGAATACAACCTGTCCCTGTATATACCAGCAGACTCCACTAAAGCCCCACTGCAGAGATTGAACGAGAAAACTTGCAAGAGCAGCAAAGATATAAATTAAAGAAGAGGGGAACCATGGGGAGGAAAAATACCAAAGAAACAATGAGCTACCACAACCCCTCAATAACAGATCTCACCAATCCAGAATGGCAGAGATTACCAGAAGAACAATTCAGATCTTAAATACTAGGAACAATACAGGATTTTCAGAAAGTATATAGGGAGAGCTGGAAAGAAATAAAGGAACAAATAAACAAAGAATTCGATGACCTGAAAAGGAACCAAAGAGAAGCATTGAAGGAAGTGAAAGATGAAATAACCAAAATGAAGGCATCAATACAAAATATAAACAGTAGATTAGATCACATGGAAAATAGAATATCACTCTTAGAAGATGACCATTTCAAAAATGAATCCATAGTAAATAATTTAGAAAAAAGATATGACAGTATGAATTGAACATCGAAGAATCTGGGCCAATTTTAAAAGAGCTAACCTAAGAATAATAGGCATAGAAGAGGGATTAGAAGTTAAAACTTATGGAATAAACAATCTTTTCAAAGAAGAATTATCAGAAAATTTTCCTAACATAGAAAGAGAAGTTGACACACAGGTACAGGAAACATACAGAACTCCATCAAGACAAGACCAAAGAAGAGGTTCACCACGCCACATAATAATCAAGTTGACTAATGTAGAGGCTAAGGAGAGAATTTTAAAAGGAACAAAAGTAAAAGGCCAAGTGACATTTAGAGGCAAACCAATCACAATCACTCCAGACCTCCCAAATCAAGTCATGAAAGCCAGGAGGGGCTGGAGTAACATATTCCAAACTCTGAAAGAAAATAACTTGCAGCCAAGAATCTTATACCTATACCCAATGAAACTCTTAAAATTGACGGGGATATAAAAACATTCCATGAAAAACAGAAACTGAAATAATTTATGTCTTCCAAACCAGCACTAGAGAAAACACTCAAAGAAATTAACTACGAAGAAGAGCTAATGAGTAAACGTCAGAAGCAGAGAAACAATAATTTCCAGGCAGCAAACAACTATGCAAAGGAAGCAAACACCACTGCAAACAGAAGTCAAAACTCAAAATGTTAGGAATTAAAAATCATCTCTCAATAATCACACTGAATATAAATGGTCTCAACTCCCCAATAAAAAGGCACAAGGTGGCAAAAATCGATCAAAAGCCAGAACCCATCTATATGCTGCTTGCAAGAAACACACCTTACAAGCAAAGATTCCCACAAACTAAAGGTGAAGGGTTGGAGTAAAGTAATCCATGCCAATGGAACCCGAAGACAAGCAGGAGTAGCAACCATGATATTAGATAAATTAGACTTCAAGCCTAAGCTTATCAGAAGAGACAAAGCAGGTCATGTTTTACTAGTAAAAGGAACTATCCAGCAAGAGGAAATTACAATTATCAACATCTATGCCCCAAACATAGGTGCAGTCACTTTCATAAAACAAACTCTGTATGATATAAAGACACGCATAGATCCCAATACACTAATACTGGGAGACTTTAGTACTCCTCTCACTTCTCTAGACCAATCTTCTAAACAAAAGGTCAGTAGAGATGCCTCAGACCTAAAGAATACCATAACCAAATGAACCTATTAGACACATAGAGACTCTTTCACCCAACTACAGCTGAATTCACATTTTTCTCAGTTGCACATGGAACCTTCTCCAAAATAGACCACATTCTGGGTCACAAATCGAGCACTGGCAAATTCAAAAAAATGTAACATAATTCCCTGCATCGTTTCAGACCACAATGGAGTGAAACTAGAAACCAACTCTAAGAAGCCCCAGAGTAGCCATGTAAACACATGGAGACTGAACACCACACTGCTGAATGAAGACTGGGTCATAGACGAAGTAAGGGGAGAAATTAAAAAATTCCTAGAAACCAATGAAAACAGAGACACAATATACCAAAAGCTCTGGGACACTTTGAAGGCAGTACTGAGAGAGAAATTTATAGCACTGAGTGCCCATATAAGAAGAACAGAAAACCACCAAATAAATAACCTAATGACACAGCTTAAAGCCCTTGAAAAACAAGAACAGTCTAATCCCAAAGCCAGTAGAAGATAGGAAATTATGAAAATCAGAGCAGAAATTAATGACATAGAGAATAAAAAAAATACAAAAAATCAACAAAACCAAAAGCTGGTTTCTTGAAAAAATAAACAAGATAGATAAGCCATTGGCCAACCTAACAAGAAGAAAGAGAGAATCAACCCAAATTACCAAAATAAGGGATGAAAAAGGTGATATTACCACCAGCAGCATGGAAATACAGAGGATAGGAACTATTCTGAAAAACTATACTCCAACAAAATGGAAAATCTAGAAGAAATTAACAAATTTATAGACACATATAACCTTCCTAAATTGAGTCAAGAAGATATACAAAACTTAAACCAACCAATAGCAATCAAAGATATAGAAACAGCAATAAAGAGTTTTCCATCAAACAAAAGCCCAGGGCCAGATGGTTTTCCAAGTGAATTTTTTAAAACATTTATAGAAGAGGTAATCCCAATACTCCTCAACCTATTCTGTGAAATAGAAGAAAAAAGACCCTCCCAACACATTCTATGAAGCCAACATCACATTAATATCAAAGCCATAAAAAGACAGCTCAAGAAAAGAAAACTATAGGCCTATATTATTGATGAACTTAGATGCAAAACTGCTAAACAAAATACTAGCAATGTGCAATCAACACCACATCAAGAAAATTATACACCATGACCAAGTCTGGTTCATCCCAGGGATGCAAGGCTGGTTCAACATATGAAAAACAATCCATGCAATTCACCACATAAACAGAATCAAAGACAAAAATCACATGATCATCTCAATTGATGCTGAAAAAGCATTTGACAAGATCCAACACCCATTCATGCTAAAGGCACTGCACAGAATTGGAATAGAAGGAACATAGGTGAAATCATAGAGGCAATATACAATAGGCCTACAGCCAATATAATATTAAATAGAGAGAAACTGTAAGAGTTCCCACTAAAAACAGGAACAAGACAAGGATATCCATTATCACTTCTTCTGTTCAATATAGTACTTGAGACTCTAGCCAGAGCAATGAGGCAAAAGAAGGAAATCAAAGGGGTAAAAATAGGGAAAGAAGAACTAAAACTACCCCTTTTTGCAGATGACATGATACTATACTTAGAAGACCCAACAAACTCAACCAAAAAACTTAAAGAACTGATCAACAAATCCAGCAAAGTGTCTGGATACAAAATCAATCTTTAAAAAATCAGAAGCTTTCCTGTATGTCAACCATAAACCAACTGAAAAAGAAATCCAGAAAACAATTCCACTCACAATAGCACCCCCCAAAATAAAATACTTAGGGATAAACCTAACCAAGGAGGTAAAGACCTCTATAAAGAAAACTATAAAAAGTTGAAAAAAGAAATCGATGAAGACCTTAGAAGATGGAAAGATCTTCCATGCTCTTGAATAGGCAGAATAAATATCATCAAAATGGCCATCCTCCCAAAACTGATCTACAGAATCAATGCAATACCCATGAAATTACCAAGGTCTCTCCTCACAGACATACAAAAACCAGTCCTTAAATTCATCTGGAAAAACAAAAAGTCCAGGATAGCCAAAGTAGTTCTTAGTAACAAGAACCATGCAGGAAGTATCACAATACCTGACTTCAAACTCTACTACAAAGCCACAGTAATAAAAACAGCATGGTATTGGCACAAAAACAGACACATAGACCAATGGAGCAGAATAGAAGACTCAGAAACAGACCCACATGCTTACAGTCAATTGATTTTTGACAAAGGAGCCAAAAATATACACTGGAAAAAGATAGCCTCTTTAACAAATGGTATTGGCAAAACTGGCTAAACATATGCAGGAATGGAAATAAACACCACTTTCTCACCCTGCACTAGAGTCAACTCAAGGTGGATCAAAGACCTGGAGGTCAGGCCAGAGACCCTGCAGCTACTTGAAGAAGGCATAGGTCCAACACTTCAACACATAGGCACAGGTAAAAATGTTCTCAACAAGACCCCAAGAGCACAAACAACTCAAAGGAAGATCAATACATGGGATTGCATTAAACTGAAGAGCTTCTGTGCAGCAAAGGAAACTATCAAGAACTTCAACAGAGAGCTCACAGTGTGGGAGAAGATTTTTGCCAGTTACTCTTCTGATAGAGGTCTAATATCTAGGATATACAAAGAATTCAAGAAAATCACAGCTAAGAAAACAAAAAACCCAATGAAAAAATGGGCAAAGGATCTAAATAGACACTTCACAAAAGAAGAAATACAAATGACCAATAAATGTATGAGGAAATGTTCCACATCATTGACAATCAGAGAGATGCAAATCAAAACTACCTTGAGATTTCACCTAACCCCAATCAGAATGGCAACCATAAAAAACATGAAAAACAACAACTGCTGGCAAGGGTGTGGGGAAGTGGGAACCCTAATACATTGTTGGTGGGATTGGAAACTAGTGAAACCACTTTGGAAAACAGTATGGAGGATCCTCAGACGAATGGGAATGAACCTATCATACAATCCAGCAATACCATTGGGTATCTACCCAAAAGAATGGAAACCAAACTATCAGACTGACACATGTGTATCTATGTTTTTAGCTGCACAATTCACAATAGCCAAACTATAGAAGCAGTCAAGATGTCCATCCACAGATGAATGGATTTCAAAACTTTGGGATATGTACACAATGGAATTTTACTCAGCCATAAAGAAGAACAAAATCATGTTCTTTGCAGGGAAATGGATGCAACTGGAAAACATTATGTTAAGTGAGATTAGGCAGTCACAAAGAGTAAAGAAGCATATGTTCTCCCTAATATGTGGATGCTAGGGAGAAGATTGGGTATAAGAGGGTCTCCAGATGAAAAAGGAGAGACCCTCGATGAGCAAAGAAGTTGACTTAAGTGAAGGGGCTGTAAAGGGGGTGGGACACCCTAATGCGCACAATGTACTTACACAATTATGTCAAGGTCATTCACTAAACTGAACTTGAGAAGGAGGGAGGGCGAGGGAGCTGGGTGGGAATTGGGGAAGGGGTTAAATGAGAAATGTGTGCACATATGCCATTATCAGCTTGTACCTAACAAAGATGTATGCTTATAATGCACCAATTATTACAATAAAAAAGAATCATCTCATTATTCATTGCAAAAAATAGAAAGAAGGAAACTTTCATAGAATACAAGCAAAACAACACTCAAAGCAGCATCTTCCAAAATTGTTCTGCTAAAGTGTAAAGAAAACAGGTAGAGTAAAAGTTTGTTGTATTCATCAATAAAATCCTAAATGTGAGTCCTAAATCCTAATTGGACATAGCTCATAATCAGTCAGTTTCATTGAAATAGATGAGTATTCCTGAAACTAATTGCAGAAATTATTTGTTAAATTGGAATGCCTATTAAAACCAAATAAAATATTACCCAGTGACATTCACTAAGTATAAGTTGCATGAATTTTAAACCTTGAAAAAATTAACCTTAAAACAAAATGTCTATCCTTTCTAAAAAATACTGGTTTGGGGAGTAATGAGCCAAAAGTTTTAAAATTTAGTACAAACATTTACTTCAATAAGAACATGGAAAATCTTAACATATACTTACTCATTGAATTTCTGTGTAAGCCATCTTATGTAATTTATTTATAAAGAAAGTCATCCAAATTTTACTGCTGCAGTTCTGGCTGACTGCCTCTGATGGAATTTTTTATATTATTATTATTATTATTATTATTATTATTATTATTATTATTTTTTTTTTTTAGTAAAGCAACTATAGTAAAATCTGGTGATTATACAGTCATCCATCCTCTGAATAAGATATGGTCAGCAGTGGCTGACCACCTCTTTATTTCTCCTGTGTTAAGTTCCCCAAACTAGGTACTAAGAGCTCTTATCTAGGGACCACAGTAACAAAGACAAGGGAGGCTGAACAGAAAAACACCAGCAAGCAAGGAAGTTCCCACATTCCTGCTACTCCCCCTGCTCAGTTTCCCCAGATCAGAAAAACAGTACTGGCACTAACCATCTGGGGACGGTTCCTAGAATTATAGCCATTGTCTTAGTAGTTTAGCCAGCCATAGGATGCAGAGTGATCCTTGCCTGCAACCAACTGGTAACAAACAACAGCCCTCACCAAAAATAATCTTGTATTGCACAAATGGTCCTATGGAGCTTCCAAATAATCAGGCACACAGAAATGCAAATAAGAACTCCATATCACGTTTATTGCTGTAAAATTTCAGATGAAGTGTATTATCCATGCAAACAAATCGTGCTAAATACCTTTGCAAAAAGCACGTGTTTAAATCATAGCTACTTCTTTAGCCTTTCTCACGTGGTCTAAAATACATGTACAAATAATCAGTTAATGTTGAACGCATGTGGAGCCCTGTGTCTGGTTCACTAGTCATATACAGTACAAAAGAAGAACTGTCAGGGTTATCTCCTCACTTGAATTTGTGAAATTCAGTAGAAGTTAGTGCTGGAATTTCTCAGTTGTCATATAAGACAGACTATCTCCTAAGAAGAATCACATACAGTGTCTTAAAAAAAAAAAAAACAAAAAACAAAAAACAAAAAAACCTCTTAGTAACATAATGGAAGAAAAAGCTCTGCAATTTTCCCTTCTACTAGAATTTCTCTCTAATACAGAGAAAATGATGATTGGAATGATGGCCTTTGCCAAATAAAAACATTTGGAGCAGAGCTCTGAACAATTCTGAAAATAGCTCTAAACATGCTGCAACTATCATTATAGAGTAACAAGGGAATTATTAAATTCTGAAATCAGCTTTTTGCTATTGAAGACAAAATAGTCAAAGACCTAAATCTAGAAATTAAATAGTAATATAAGAATAGCTTATGATAACATGCTATTTTAATCTAGATGTTGCATATACTTATGAACATAATTCATCTTGCATGCTAAATTAAATGTTATTTTTATTTGAAAATATATTGATTAAACAACAAGTTTTTACATTTAAGGGTGGTTTTTTCCCTTCAAGTTGTTTGACTTTTATTTTGGAATTGAAAATAACTTCCTTTCCAAAATGTCACATTTTGAGATAAGCGGAAAAGGATCAGAGAAGACCTTACATGATATGGTTTATGCAGAATTTTCCAAACTCTGATCATATAATTTTCTCCTTCATTTTCTAAGCAAATCATAAAATCCCCAAACCTTTACTTTCATGTTCTCTCTGCTTAAAATTTGGCCACCCCCTCACCTTGATTCAATCTTAATTATTCTTGATATATTTTTGAAATGTCATTCTTCAGAGAAGTCTTCACCAACTCCCTCAGACAGTTAAGTTCAGGTTTCCTTCTTATATAACCACATAACACCCTGAACATTTTCTCCATACCACTCTTCAAAACTTGAAACATTAGCTGCTTGTTGCATAATGTTTCTGATTGAAATGTGTTAGACTTCCATTCCAAAGGTGTAGTTTTCACCCAGGCTCTTATCTTTCTGTCAATGTCTGCCTGTTGGAATAAAGGCTATATTGTTTAGCACATGAAACTTCATGCTAACTGCCATTTTTGGGAGGATAATTCTTTGATCCCTAGATAATGTGCCTCTTCTTAGTTTCTCTGGCAAATATAATTCATCCCTCTATTACAAAAATGTTGTGCTGCTTTTGTCCTAAAACACACATCTAAAGTTGTATTTTTTTTTTCTTTCTTCCATGCCAACAGTTTTGCCCCATACATGTGTGGTGGTGGCTACATTTTGAAGTGTTTGTTTTTCATGTTTTGTTTACCATCCTATTTTTCACTTTGCTACTATTTCATTGAACGGTAATATTCGTTTTATTCATCTCCCTTCAAATATCTAAATTAACTAAAAATTATATTGCTTAGGAATATGTATGTCTATGTACTATTTAAACAAAAACAAAACAATAGAGTCTTGGACAAGATTATCCTTTCCTAGCTGGGAGTGGTGGCACACATTTGTAATCCCAGTATTCGGGAGGCTGAGACCAGAGGATCCGGGTTCACAGCCAGCCTCAGCTACTTAGTGAGGCTCTCCTCAACTTAGTGAGACTCTGTTTCAAAATAAAGAAGAAAAAGTAGGGCGGGGGGTGTAGCTCAGAGGTAGAATGCCCCTGGGATCAATCCCCAGTACCAAACAAAAACAAACAAACAAAAAAGATTATCCTTTCCTTACTTAAAACTGAAAACGTATGCTTTATGAGACAAGTATGGTGCTTCATGGTATTGTAGACTCTAGCAGTGATTCTTTTCTTGTTCTCCCATCCTTGGCACTGGGTTTACTAGTAATGGTCCATGATACCTTCCTGAATTCCAGGTAAATAAAATTTCCAAAAGTCACACCTGATATCCACAATGGCATTTCATATGGCCAGAGCTTAGTAATATGGCCACACTTAGCTACTATGAGGACTGAGAAATGTAATTTTCCGTCTGGGTAGCCATGTAATCAGAAATCATTAGATATTCTAGTACTATAAAAAAAAGGACTAAAACAACATGGAAGGCACCACTCAGCTCCTGTCATGAAACCTTTTATTTTTATAATTATAATTAATAAAATTTACTGGCATTTTACTACATTTACTAAGTTTACTACTATTTTTTGCATTTTACTCTATTCCTTTTTTGAAACACATCTTTCAATAGTCTGTGTGTGTATGTGTGTATGTGTGTGTGTGTGTGCGTGTGTGTGCGCGCGCGCATGTTACAATCCCTAGAATGAGCCCATGGGTGCTCTACCTAGGACCTACAATCTCTATCCCTATTTTAGCGCTTATTTTGAAACGGGGTTTCCCCAAGTTACTATGCCCTGACCTTGAACCTGTTATCCTCTTGTCTCAGCTTACCAAGTTCTGGGGTTAGAGTGTGGGGCACAGCCAGTAGTTCTTTTAGAAGGGGCCCATGAGTAGAAAATCTATTTGTGTTTCTGTAATTGTCATTATTTTCACTTGTTCTCAGATTACAAAATATCAAAGTATAGAATTTTGTATTGTATTTAGTTTGCTTCATTTTTTAAAAAAATATGACTCCATTTTTCTTCCTATATCTACTGGGAGTAGTAAGGTATCCACTGCAAGTGGATACATTTGAGGTAAGATAATTTTTTGTTTCTGTCTCGTATACTTATGCTTTTTTCTTTATGTTTGTTATTCTTTAGTAAGATGTAGGTTTGAGTTTCTTAAATCCTTTAACACTTGTCACATCTATTTTTGGGGGGCTGCTTTGAATAAGGGCATTTTTCAGTGACTATATTTACAAATAGTGTCACTTTCTTCTGCTTCTAATTCATCTCAATTTCTGGGACTCTTGTTAGATATATGTTGAGTTAATAATTTCTTCATAACTCAAAATTAATACTTTGCATTTCACTTTATCTCCTTCTGACTTTTTCTCTCTAATTTTTAACACTATCCTATAATACCATAGTTTTGCTCTACAACTAAGCTATATTCTCATCCAGTTAAGCTTTATATTTTACTGAGTTTAGATTGCAATATTCTGTTTACACTATTGTGATGAATTTGTTCATTGATAATTGATTTTTACTCTATTTTTGTTTAACATGTATTAATTTTACATATTAATTGGGTTAGAGCAATATTTTAATATACATATACAGCATATACAGATGAAATCCAGACTACTTTTACCACCTTTCCAATCAATAGTAATCACAATTATATGTTCAGGTCTACTTTTTGTTTTTTTAAATTTCCACATGTGAGATGGAACATGTGGTTCTTGTCTTTCTGTCTTATTTTAGTGTATATATATATATATATATATATATATATATATATATAGATAGATAGATAGATACAGATAGATGAAAGTATACACATATATATTAATATACCTTTTTGGTGTTTTAGTCATGGCTTTTTATTTTGCTTGCACTAAAAGATCACAATTTGTATAAGCTTATTATTTGGGGCAGCAACTGCTGAATTACTTCAACAAATTAGAGGATCGGGCCAGACATAGTGGCACATGCCTATGATCCCAGTACTTGGGAGGCTATAATGGGAAGATTGCAGATTAAAGGACAGCCTCAGTAACTTAGCAAGACCCTCAGCAACTTAGAGAGACCCTGTTACAAAATAAAAAAATAATAATAAAAAATAAAAAGGCCGGGCGTGGTGGCGCACGCTTGTAATCCCAGCATTCGGGAGGCTGAGACCGGAGGATCCGGGTTCGCGGCCAGCCTCAGCTACCTAGTGAGGCACTCCGCAACTTAGTGAGACCCGGTTTCGAAATAAAGAACAAAAAATAGGGCTAGGGGTGTAGCTCGGAGGTAGAATGCCCCTGAGTTCAATCCCTAGTACCGCAAAAAAAAAAAAAAAAAAAAAAAAAAAAAAAAAAAAAAAAAAAAAAAAAAAAAAAAAATAAATAAATAAATAAATAAAAAGGGCTGGGGGTATTGTTTGGAGTTATAATGTCCATAGGCTCAAACCTCCAGTAACATACACACATGCACATGCACACACAGAATAGAAGATCTGAATGAAGAAGAGAAAGAAGCTGAAAAAAACTTACAAATTGTATAAATCAAATCAGAAAAATTATTTATTTATTTTTTAACAATTTTTTTTTTTTTTTTTTTTTGGTACTGGGGATTGAACTCAGGGGAATTCTACCTCCGAGCTATACCCCCAGCCCATTTTTTATTCTTTATTTTGAAACCGAGTCTCACTAAGTTGCAGAGTGCCTCACTAGGTAGCTGAGGCTGACCGCAAACCCAGATCCTCTGGTCTCAGCCTCCCGAATGCTGGGATTACAAGCGTGCACCACCACGGCCGGCTCAGAAAAATTATTAAATGATGTCGAGATTTCAGAGGAGATTTTGTTTTGGGATGGAGGGTAGGATGCATGAAGTCTAGATAAAGTCTCCAATTTTTACACAGAATCTAATTCATTAATGAAAATTGTTTAGTAAATTATATTAATGTTCATTAATATAAACATTTTATTGAATAGAGCTCTAGAGGAAAAAGGAAGTGGAAATGGAAAAATTGTTTCTCGTAGAAAACTGGTTATCAGTTTCTATCAGCTGGAGAAGCCAACAAGAGAGTGAGGAATGCCGCTTGGAGGATGGCCTGATGCTGGGAAATACTGGGACCAGAAATTAACTGGCTTCAGATTACACTGATGAACTTTGCTTATTCATCAATAAAATTACCTAATGGATTTGCCCAACTTCTAATATCATATAAAGTATCTTATATTACCCTAAACAGATACTATTTTCTCAATATAAGCTAACCGATTGCTTAGAGTTTAGCACACATAAATACACATGTGTGTTTATGGCTAAAGTATCCAAGCTTCATAAAAAAATAAATATAGTATACATATATATATATAATTTCAATTTTATTAATTTTTATAGGAAAATATCCTGGAAAAACTTGGAAAGAATTAAATTTAAATGAAAATTTGATGGACAGTGGTTTTATATCTAATTCTAAAAATTATAAATTGCTTTTCTAATTAGCTTTTGGAAAATACATTGAAAAACTCAGTTGTCATTATCTTTTAAAATGCTAATAAGGCAATGAATACAGTCTATTTTATTATTTTAGGTTGATTTGGATTCATTCTCTTTAGTTCCTATTAAAAACTGCCACATACAAACATGAATTCGTCAATTACAACTAATGGCTTTATTTTCTAACCTAATTGTTCATGCTTAGCAGAGATACTCAGCAGGGTTGCCCATTATTGCCTACTGTGACTTAATTCAGTTCAGAGCCACTGGAAGGATGTATTAGTCACGATATTGTGGTATCATGACATCACCATCATTGTACACATTGTTCCTCATTTAGGAGTAGGAAATCAGGAGTGCCAACATTAATGCATTTTAAAACTGAAAAGAATTCTCACCTTTTACCAAAATAATTTACCACTGGGCATTCTTAAAGTCTAATATGTTTAATTAAATGCTCAAGGTAATATATCTGGAAGAATATATATTTGTCCTATAGAATTCTAATTCAAGAAAGTATATTGACATAATAAAGTGTTCTGAGCTATTATCATTATTGTTAAGTGTTTTTCATGGGCAAAGTACAATTTTCTAAGAGTCATATATATTTATTTAATCCTCATATCATTCCTTGGAGGGAGGCATTATTCCTCATTTGCAGGTAAGAAAATGAAAGTTGAATTGAGTGTCAGAAACAAGTATTTTATTTATGTTATTTTATTATATTTTATTGATATCAGAGATTGAACCCAGGGTGTTCTATCTCCAAGCTATACTTCCAGCCCTTTTCAAAATTATTTTATTTTGAATCAAAGTCTCCCTAGGTTGCTGAGAGTCTCACTAGGTACCTGGGGCTGTCCTTGAATCTGCAATCTTCCTGTCTCAGTCATCCAAGTACTGAGGGTCAGAAACTAGCTCTTAATAATTGAAAATCCTACATTGAATCTGGAAGTGCATAGCTTGCAGGCCTTCACACCCCATTGATGGTAAGTCTTAGAATGATTCTCAGAACAATAGCACAGTAGTACCCAAACACAAGAAGTAGCATGTTAATGGATTCTTCCTTGTCTGCCTCTGCCTCAGATTCTGAATAGCACCCAAATCCAATAGCACCGTCATTCCAATTTAAGGTGAATTTGAGGTTGCTATTCTAATTAAACTGTCTTAATCCTATATTTGAATTTTCCTGATGAAATATGTTCTCTATAAAATTGTAATAAATTATTTGTTTTCTTCTGGTAATTGCATGTCAAATCCATCTACTGTTTTATCTTATTAAATGTGTTTTACTGAATAGCAAATTATTAAATTTATCATATACTACTGAACTTAAAAATTCTTTTCTATCCAACAGAAATTACCTGCAATGTATTAAATTAAATGTTAATAGAAATAGTAATTATCTTCTTTTTGAATTGACCTAAAACAAGAGATAACTTTCAAGAAGCGTTTGAATATTATAACTAAAACTTTTCTAGATTTTCAAAATACTATAAATGTTCCTGAATTCTGGAAAGCTATTTAAGTGTGCACCACCTAGTAAGAGGAGGCTAAATAATTTATTATGTGTACACAAAATAGTACTTTAAAAAGATTTCTCATTCCCATGGAATCACTCTCGTAAGAGATAAACGTCAACATGTCATCACTGTGAACTACATTATGATGTGAGACTATAATGCACCAATAAACATATAAAACAAAAGAAATTAAAGATGAAATTTGAGTTCAAATACCAAATCTTTAGTAATAGAATAAAAAAGGGAAATGAAAAAGAAGCTGCTGAATAACAAAGAAATTACCTTAGGCATGGAAAACACATAACTGATAAGAAGGTCATCCCTATATTTCTCAGTGTAAGATACTAAATGTGTTTTGCTTAATGGGAAAATGGAGATAAGGTCTGAAAGCACAGTTTGATGGCAACTTACACATCTAATTAAAAACACGGCTCTGATATGGGACAAACTTGGCAGTGTGGGGATAATTCCGATTTATCAGCTAAATAAATCTTCAGTCATGTTCTGTAATTAAAACTATAGTTCTTACCTGTGCACTGTCAATAGTAAACTTTTTAATATAGATAAAATGTGGCCTCTAAGGTCTATGTCTATTTAGAATTTCAATTTAGCTTGAATCAACAATGCTCTGACTAGAAAAATCAGTGATGATTTTTAAATCATTAATACATATGCACATAAAACAACATTAAATGTATTTGAAATGACATAGACACTTTAAAGTAATCAACAATAACTTACTTTTCAGAGTAAAACAAAAACTCGGTACTTGAATATAAAGATAGTTTATTTACACATAGGACTTTTAATTCTTGAGACTTCACATAGCAATAAATATTTTGTCAAAAAATAAATTTGTACCTAAGTATATTTCATGTAAGGGGTTATTTCCCACATTCCAGCGTCTACTCATTCATAAAATATAGGGTTTTAATAAACTATTAAAGAGTCTGTTCAATGTTATTTTTAAAAACAGAAACTAGTGGGTAATTAGGGAGTTATCACTTTGAAAAGTCAGGTCATCTCCAAATAGAAGAAAAATATAAGCTAGGGTAAAGTCTTGGGGATAAAGGTCAGAGGCCCCAAAATCAAAATGAAACAACAACAACAACACACACACACACACACACACACACATACACACACACACACACATTGCCATTTCTTCTATAGACACAGCAGTGAATTGTTGTGTCTTCATTTTGCTCTATGTCTGTCATTATTTGTCAATGACTACCATGACACCCAAGTGTGACCCCAAATTCACAGTGAAGGGCCATGTCTAAAGTGGGGAAAATTTCAGTATCATTATAAGCAGATGAAATTTGGTAAAATATGATAGAAAAAAAAAGTTTATCTTAGGCTCCGAAAGAGAAACCTTAGCTGAGATCACAGCAGAACTTTCAACAGGTCCTACCGTTCCTTAGTCCAAAGGAAAGCGCTCCAGATCAATATTCTCAAATGGACTGACTATATACACCTACTCTTGCAAGCTCACATATACTATTTACACCTAAAACCTAGTCATTTGGGAAAACTCATATCATTCTGTGTAAACAATCCTTCAATCCATCTCTACTTTAACAACCACCCAAGCATGTCCCAACCCATAAAAAATAATCAAATCCTTCACCAAAGTTTAAACAAAAACATTCATACTAAAAATTGCATTTGACCTTTTGCTGAAACAGCTCCCAATATGATACTCCCTTTTTTGATTTTTATACTTTAAAATGTTAGGAAAGACTACTTAATGTATCTTGATAAAAATATTTATATCATAATGTCCCTACCAAAGCTGACAATTCTTCTATATAAGATATCCAAATTGTCTGCACTATTTGAGTGATATTTAGGATGTCTATAAGATGTGTCAAAATATATTTCCCTATATATTTAAAAATCACTTACCTTCACAGTTGCCCTCATCTGTTATATTCTCTGTTTTAAATTAAATGAAAAACAACCAGTGTTAAATTTCTTTTCCTTTATTCATTCACTTGTCTTTTATATCCTCAATGCAGTCTTATGCCAAGTCATGGTTTTAACCAAAAATATCTTACAGGCCTACTGTAAGTCAGGTGCAGAAAAAAAAAAAAAAGAAAAACTACTTTAAATGTCTCTTGCCGATTCTGTTATTGGTGACCATTTTAGACTGTTATTTAGTGGGTTCTCATATGAAGGACCTTTCTGGTAGCTAATGGTGTCCTTTGGAATATAGAAAAGGTTCTAATCTTATATTGTATTTGCTTTTTTATCCTTTTCTGCCAATTATAATGAAAACATACAAGTAGCTGCTAAAAAAAAGTCACTATTTATATTATTCTATATTTTAATGAAAATCAATATTGTTCTCTATATCTTTACAGTTTTAATTTTTTTTAAATTTATATGAATCAGAGAGATAGATAACTCCCCATTTTATTATGCCAACAACTAAAGAACACTTTTGGAGATTCAAATTGCTTTAGTATGCTGTAATTTTAGTCTCAGAGATTACATTGAATGTTTGTTTCTCTCTAGATGAGGTTTTGGATCTTAGCTTCTCATTTTTTTCTTATTGCCTGAAACAGCTTGGCCATTATCAAGTAGTAATGTAGGCTGAAGCCTTAGGTTTATAAATTATGCATTTCCTACAAAAGACTTTGGAGAGCTGGGAATTTGAGACTGCCGCTGCTTAGCTTCCTCCTCAGAGGCAACTATGCCATCCTCAAAGTAGGAGAGAAAGTAAGAATATTTATTTGTGGTTCATATCAAGTGTTCAGATCAAGGTGTTTACATTAAATTATCCACATTTCTTTTAGGATATTTAAAAATACCTCAAGGCATCTTCCAGGTGACTGTGAGATGAACTCACTGCTCTCAGAGTTCTGAGCCCATGTGTACAATGCACACTCTTCATGAAGGAGAGACAGGGGGCACTTTAGCTCTCCTTCACTGCTAGGGCCAAATGGTAGGGAAACAAAAAGCCACTATAAAGAGTCACCTAGAACAACTGACTTGAGAGAAAGCTGCTTTGACCTTTGAAGAAAATCTGGTTCATACCACCTATTTATTTTGACATTACTTAGTTATATTAAGTATCTTCCTGGACCTGTCTTCCAGATCTAATTGAATAAAGTATATTTGGGCTTTTTTGTTTTATAAAGGTCAAAGAGTTCCCAGGTCCTTATTATGTTTTTTTCTTTTGTTTTTAAGCTGCTGATATAATGACAAAATAAAAAATCCATTACAAATCTCTGAAGGGCAACTTTGGGGGAAATGCAATCTATTATCAACATATGGAATTTTCAGAATAAAGGACAGTTATCTAGTAAGTTCTGGGAAGGAAAAAAACAACAACAAAAAACTTCAATGGGTATATGCTATGATATCCCAGGAACAAGTTTCTATATAGTTATAACATTTTCAATTGGACATAAGAGAAACTGGTTCAAATGGTTTAGCTAAAGGAAGAAAAGAAGCTTTAAAGGGACATATGTTTACAGCTCACTTTAGATGTGGTTAGATGTAGCGTACACTCAAGATGAGGCCTTCCTTTCTGACCTCATGACAATGCCCTTCTGTGCTGGGTGCTCTTGTCAAGGTGGCTCCAATAACCTCCAAACTCATGTCAACTGCTATCTACATTTGTAAAAGGAGTGTGCCTCTTTTCTATGATGGTCAAAAGCAGTGGGTAAGCATTTGGGAAGCTATTTAGTACAGGGGGGGAGGCACAGGACTTAGTAATAAATGACATGAGTTCCAGGGCAATATATATCACTTCATATCACTGATTAGCATTACAGTTATCTAATATAACATTGCACAAGTCTATGGCCTTTCTGATTAAATGACTCTAAAGTTAGGGGTAGCATGCCCTATTCTTCCAATCATATAAATATAGTGTAGCTTCAAATTAGAATGATGATAAATTGACAAATGTTGTAGACATAACATTTATTAACTGACATTTAGCTGGCTAAGTGTTCTGGAGTACTTTTATTGCCAGGCATAGTGATGCATGCCTATAATCCCAGTACTTGGAAGGCTGAGACAGGAGGATCCAAGGTTTGCTGCCAGCCTCAGCAATTTAGTGAGGCCTTCTGGAACTTAGTGAGACCCTGTTTCAAAATAAAATAAATAAATAAAATAAGGCTGAGGATGTAGCTCAAAGGTAAAATGCCCCAGGGTGCAATCTTAAGTAACACCAAAAATAAATAAAACAAATAAATAAATAAAATGCATTTATTAAAGTATGTTGCTAGCCTAAATTTCTCTAACATGTTATTCTAAAATATCATTTTAGAAATTTATCTTAAAAGTTAAATTTATTCTTCTAAAGATGAATCATGCTCTTTTTTAAAAAGTGAATAAAAATTTGGCAGAATTAAGTGTCATAACAGGAGTCAACATTTGTATTCAGAGATGCAATTAACATACCAATCAGAGCATTTGTATAGCACTAGAAAGAAAATTTAAAGGTTAGAAGGAACTTTAGGAATCAGTTTGGAGGTTCCTCAGAAGACTATGTATAGAACCTCTGTGTGACACAACTATACCACTCTTGTGCATCTTGCAAAGTGAGAATGTTATAGAGATGCATGCATGTCCATGTTTATAGCAGCACAATGGACAACAGCCAAACTATGGGATCAGTCCAAGTGCCCATCAACAGATGAATGAGTTAAAAAAAAAAAACAACAAAAAACAAAACTGTGGTATATACACACAATGGAATTTTACTCAGTTACAAAGAAGAACAAAATTATGTATGTTCTTTACTGAAAAATGAATGGAACTAAAGAATATTAGGCTAAATGAGATTAGTCAATTTCAGAGAGTGAAAGGTCATATGTTTTCTCTCATATATGGAACTAGAGAGAACTGGGAGACAAAAGAGATACCAAATAAATATGCAGAGATGCTAGTAGAATAGTGGAAGGTGGTTTGGGTGGAGAGGGAAAAGGGAGGACTTGATGAAAGACACAGTCTGAACAATCCTATGTATATTAGTCAAGCTATCAATGCCAGTTTCAATATTATGAACGGGGAGGTGGAGGAAGTGGGGCAGGATCTGGAGGGAAACAGACTGGATGTTACTTGCACAAATGCTTCTATCACACTAACCATCAATATAATATATGGTTACAATGCACTAATAAAAGTATATATTAAAAAAGAAATCATTCTCTGTAACCCCTTCATTTTAGAGACCAGAACAAAAGTGAAACCCAATGGATTGGATTAAATGATTTGAATAAAGTTAAAGTGAGTGACAAGAAATTAGTCCTTTTTCTAGTGCACCAGCAGTTTTCTCATGGGGTCATTTTGAAAATGCAAGGACTGGCCATGCATTGCCCAGTTCACTGGTCTGAATGCTGACCTGGTGTGTGTGAGTGGAGAAGTCTCAGAATATACAACCAAATAAAATAGATATGCATTCTGGTTCTTGTTCTGATTAGCTGCATGATCACAGGCAATTATTTACCCTCACTGAATATAAATATGCATTTTTTAATCATAGAAGCAATAGAAAGTAAAAGGAGCAAAATGAAAACTGAAATTAGTTTGATATTTGAATAAGACAATAACCAAATGCTCATAGTATCTGTGGCTCTTCAAAAATAATAGATACTAGTATTAATTTTTGGACTCTTAAAACTTTCCCTAAACAATAATGCATCCTTGTTAGACTGTTGGTAAATTAACAAAGACTGCATGGTATCTGACCAAATATTTGCAAATATTGACAAATAGTTTATACACATAAAAACCTAAATTATTTTCAGTTTCTTCATGCATTAGAATTAGCACACCAATCTTACTCTCCCTAAAACTTTAAAATTTGTTTTCTCTGTGTGGAGGGCCAAATGAAACAATGTATGCAAAATACTATGAAAATGTCTAAAAAGAAGCAAAATTGCAAGCTGGGCGTGGTGGCACATGCTTGTAATCCCAGCATTTGGGAGGCTGAGACCAGAGGATCCGGGTTCGAGGCCAGCCTCAGCTACCTAGTGAGGCACTCCGCAACTTAGTGAGACTCGGTTTCAAAATAAAGAATAAAAAATAGGGCTGGGGGTATAGCTCGGAGGTAGAATGCCCCTGAGTTCAATCCCCAGTACCTCAAAAAAAAAAAAAAAAAAAGAAGCAAAATTGCCACCAGTATTCAAATGGGTAAACATTTATTATATGATAAATATAATCGAACATAACTTCCTGAAGAGTAAATCTGCTGGTATTTCAATGAGACAAAGGCATTCTCAAAGTTCACTCTTCCACCTATTAGACAATATTGAGAACTTTAGTTAGATATGTCAAGTATAGTAATATATATTCCAGAATAACAAAAATGTAGTACATCTGTGGTCTATGGTGCACTGCATTAAAGAAAAAAAACCCTACTATCTTGGTCAAGTGCATATGTTTCAGAGTTGTGAAAATCACAAAGTTCAAGCATGGTGGTATATTGGGTTGGGCATGAAGCTCATACATTCATACATTAAATACTCCCTGATTGAGCTAGATGAGTAGGCTTATCAGAAAATGCCTGATGTACAAAATATACCTCTACTTAAGATAATTTCATTCTTATATTCCCCATAAAGAAAAATAATACATTTTTCTTAAAAAAAAAGACTTGTATTATTATACAAAAGTCACACAATATTACTGAATCTGAAAAATGGAATGTCTAGGTTAAATAGAATAATTGACCAAGTTTATTTCCAGATGCTTTCTCAAGGAATACAGATTTCTATGCCTTTGGAGGAAATAAGCCATGCAAATAAGGGATGTGAGGGCTATTTACTTATATTTCCTGATCATTGTTATTCAGTAATGTTCACTTAGTAGTAGCAGCTTATTCAGTTTTTCAAAAGATATAGGAACACTGGTGAGGCACACACCACCATTTCTTGGTTCAACAGCAACTCCACCATTTTTCAACACATCTGTTTTCTTAGTAAGTAGCTTCAATTTTGCTCAGAGAATAATGGTTTTAGAGAAAGAAGTCTCAACCTATATAAAAGGAAAAATCATGATTGTTTTATGTTAACCTTGTTGGTCTCAATGTTCTCTGTTAGAATTGGTTTAGAATTGAAATGTAAGCATGCAAAGCATTACTAGAGAATGAAATGTGAGCAAAAGCCAGATAGAGTTCACTGGGAAAGCATTTTCTTTCCCAATGATGTAATGCACAGAAGAAAATGCCCTCTCATCTCCCTTAACTTGGCATTACGTCTTTGGACAACTTGAGATCAAGAAACACAGCCAATTAGCTGTGAAATGTAGGAATATGGAGAAGGGATGAGAGACCCTGGATCCCAGAGGTACCATCAAGACACTTAACACAGTCCTGAAATGCAAACCACCACATTTCTTGTTATGTAATAAAACAAATTGCTGCTTTTCTTACTTGCAAGCAAACACATCCTAGAAGTTATGTGTTGACTGCTATGTAAAATATTCTTAGTTTTAAGTGTTCAACCAAAACTTTTAAAAGTTTATTATTCAGGCCATCCAAAACAGAACTTCAAATGAAACTCAGCTTATAGGCCACCATTACTACATTAAAAATAAAATGTTTTACATAAGTACTTTAAGATATGTCATGCATTCAAGATATAACGAACTAGATAGATGTTATGTCCCATCCTTCATATACATTGAATTAATATTGATTCACTTTATTAAATATTGCATGTAACATATAATTTATATGAGAGAAAACTATAAAAACAAGCAAGATATTTCTTCTTAAGCAAACTTATTATAAGTTCCTGGTATTTTGAAATTTTTAACAAATTTATCACATATGAATTTTTATGTAGAGTTTATTTTAGAAAAGATTTATATTCACAGCAAAATTTAGTGGAAATAAAAGAGAACTCCCAGATACCCTCTGGCCCTACATATCCAAAGGCTGCCCCAGAGAGATACATTCCTTACAGTAGATAAACCTACACTGACATCACTATCATCCAGTCCATGGTTCTCATTACAGTTCATTTTCCTTTTGTGCATTCTACGGGTTTTCACAAAGTTATAAAGACATGGTTCTACCAGTATAGTATCATACAGAGTAATCTTAGTGCCTTAGAAATCCTCTTGCTCTAGCTAGCCCTCCTCTTTCCACCTAACCTTTGTTAAACCCTGACTGTCTTCCCACAATGTCATAGAGCTACAATTACACAGTAGACAGCTTTTCCTTTTTGGCTTCTTTCACTTGTAAGATGCAATTAAGGTTGTTCTATGTATTTTCATGGCTGGAGAGCTGATTTTTCTTTAGTGATAAATAATATTCCATTGTCTTAATATTCCATAGCTTTTAATCTATTTATCCAGTGAAGAACATCTTGGCTGCTTCAACTTTTGTTATAAACATCTATGTGCAGAATTTTTCTTTATTTCTTTTTTTGGGTGGGGGGGTTACTGGGGACTTAAACCAGGGGCATTCTACTTAGCCCTATTTTATTTTTGAATTTGGGAAACAGGGTCTCACTAAGTTGCAGATCATCTAGCTAAGTTGCTGAGGCTGACCTTGAATCTGTGATTCTCCTGTCTCAGTCTCCCAAATACTGTGGTAGCATACTCCACCAACCTAGACCATGTGCAGTTTTTTAGGTAGATAGAAGTTTTCAAGTCCCTTGGGGTATGCCAATGAACATGATTACTGGGTCATATGATAATAATATTTGTTGGTTTTGTAAGAAACTGAAACTTGAACATAGTTCCTGTTATTCCACTTCCTTGCCCAAATTTGACGTTGTCAATGCAACATCTAATAATGACATCTAATTGGTCTTTTAATTTGCAATTACATAATGACATATGTTCGTGAAAAATTTTCTCATACTTACTTGTCTTTTGTATATGTTCTGTGGTGATGTGCCTATTGTCTATTCTCATTTTTCATATAAATTAGATAAAAATTCCTTATCAGATACATATTTTCTCCTAGTCTGTTGTTTGTCTTCTCATTCTCTTTTGCAGAACAGTTATTTTCAATGTGTGTGTGTGTGTTACTGAGAATTGAACCCAGGGTTATTCTACCTTTGAGCTACATCCCTAGCTCTATTTTATTTTTTATTTTGTAACAGGATCTTAGTAGTTTGCTGAGGTTCCACTAATTTGCTGCAGTTGACCTCAAACCTGTGATCTTCCTGTTTCAACCTCCTAAGTACTAGGATTACTGGTGCATTCCACCATGACAGGCTATTTTCAATTTTAATGAACTTCAAGTTATTAAATCATTCTCTCATAGATCATGCCTCAGTAGTATAGCTAAAAAGCTATCCCTATATCAAAGATTGTCTATCTGTCCTCCAACATTATCTTCTAAAATTATATAGCTTTTCAATTAACATTTAAGTCTGCAATCAATTTTGAGTTGTTTCTAAAAAATTTTTAAAAAGTATGTTCTGGTGTTCTAGTTAGATATAGACTGGCCCCTGGAAGAGCTCATAGATTGGTGTTTGGAGTTGATATAATTGAGTCACGAGGGCTGTAATACCAGCAGTGGATAAATCCATTATAATAAATTTATCTCAGTGGTGACCCAGCTTATAGGCTGTGACTGGGATGAGTCCTTGAGGCTGGTGCCTTGAGGATTATATATAGTTCTTGGTTCTTCTTCCCCTCATTCTCTTTCTCTTGCTTCTGGCCTTCATGATGTGAGGAGCACAACCCACATGATCTCCCTCTCTCTACCTCCCACCACCATACCCTAAGCTCTGTGGTCCCTGGCCTTACATGAACCTGAAACCATAGGAAAACAAATCTTTGCTTTAAGTTACATGGCAAATCTTTTACATTATAGCTGTAAGAAGGCTGACTGGAACGAAGTATATCTTTGTTCTTTCTGCAAGTGAATATCCAGTTGTCCCAGCACCATTGGTCGAAAACTGCTCTTTCTATTTTTCGATTGCCTTTGGTGTTTGTTAAAGATCAGTTGACTGCATTTCTTGGGTATATTTCTGGGCTTTCTATTCTATCTCATTGATATATGTTGCCGATTTTGATTGCTGTGGCTTTATAGTATGTTTTGAAGTTGGATAGTGTCAGTTCTCCAGCTGCTGAGTTCAACCATGTTCTTACTGATTTTTCTACAAGCGAGATCAGTCCATTTCTAATAGAAGAGTGTTGAAGTCTGCAAGTAAAATCATGAATTTATCTATCTTCAGAGTTCTTTCAGTTTCTGTCCACATATTTTGTTGTCCTCTTGTTAGATATGCACCTGTTGAGGATCTTTTTCTCCATTAGGAGAACTGACTTTTTTTTATTATTATGCAAGCTCATCTTTATCCTTGATAACTTTTAGTTTTTGTTTTACTCCTTCTTTCTTTCCTTTTATTTACACATAATAATTTTATACATTCATTTTGTACAATGTAATAATTCAATACATTTGATATTTGATAATGTAAAATACGAATTAACATTTCTCCCTCCACTTTATTTATCATTTCTTTGCATTGGGAAACTTCAAATTCCTCTTTTTAATCTTTTTTAAAATAATAAATTATTGTGAATTATAGTCATCCAATCATGTTATAGAACATTGGAACTTACTCCTCTTACTTGTGTTCTAGTACCATTAACTAATCTCCCTCTATCCTTGATCCCCTGTACAATTTCTTACCTCTAGTGATGACTATTCTACTCTCGACCACTATTTTATCCTATATGTCTATTAAATAAAAAATGTTTAGCTTCCATATATTAATGAAAACATGTGGATTTTGTATTTCTATGCCTGGACAATTTATATTAAGTAGATAAATAAAATGTGGGATATACACAAAAAGGAAAATTAATCAGCCATAAAAATAATGAAATCCTGTCATTTTCAGTAGCAGGTATAAAACTGGAATACATTGTGTTTAGCTAAAAAAAAAAAAAAAAAAGGCCAAGCACAGAAAGACACAAAGGATTTTCTTTTATTAATACTTACCTTCATTGACTTTTTTTTTACTTTTATTGACTTTTAAACTAAATGTGTCTCTTATTTAAAGTGTATTTTTATAAACATATAGTTGAGTGTCATTTTTAATCTTCACTAACAATATCTGTCTTTTAACTGATACATTTAACCACTGACATTTGGTGATATTAACATTTGGATAATATTAACATATTTGTTATTATTTTCTGTTTGTGGTTCTTGTTCTTTGTTTCTATTTGGTCTTTCACTTATTTTCTGCTTTGCATGGTTTTGAGTATTTTTTATGATTCCATTGTTTTCTTCTAAGTGTATTAATCAAATCACTTTTTTATTTTTTTTCCAGTGGTTGTCCTAGAGTTTGTGACCTATATATACAATTAATCCATGCTCTCTCTCAAAGTACACTAATGATTTACAAGTAGTGTGAGTACTATGTAATAACAAAATATTCCTAATTTCTCCTTTCTGTATCTTTGCTTTTATTTATTTCACCTATCGATAAGCACAAATAAGTATGAATATTAGTAAGCATATATAATTGGATATATTGTTGCTATTATTTCAAATAAATCATCCATTAAGTTAAAAATAGTTTTATTTTACCTTATTTTATTCCTTCCTTATTAATCTTTTTATTTATTTATTTATTTATTTATTTATTTATTTATTTATTGGTGTGTGTGTGTGTGTGTGTGTGTGTGTGTGTGTGTGTGTTATTTGGGTTGAACCCAGGGACATTCTACCTCTAAGCTGCACCTGCAGTCCTTTTAATTTTTTTTCTATTTATTTGTTTTCTGAAATGGGGTCTATCAATGTTGCTGAGGCTGGTCTTAAAACTGCCATCCTCCTGTCTCAACTTCTCAAGTACTGGGGTTACAAGTTTGTGCCACCATGTCTGGCTTATCTTCCTTTCTTTATGTGGATCTGAGTTTCAGAAATATGTCATTTTCGCTCTCTGGAGAATTTTTAACTTTCTAGTAAGGCATGTCTGCTAACAATAAGATCCTCAGTTTTATTTTTTTATTTTATTTTTTTTTTTGCGGTACTGGGGATTGAACTCAGGGGTGTTCTACCTCCGAGTTATACCCCCAGCCCATTTTTTATTCTTTATTTTGAAACCAAGTCTCACTAAGTTTCAGAGTGCCTCACTAGGTAGCTGAAGCTGGCCGCAAACCCGGATCCTCTGGTCTCAGCCTCCCGAATGCTGGGATTACAAGCGTGCGCCACCACGCCCGGCTCAGTTTTATTTTTTTTAAATCTTTATTTCTCCCTCGGTGTTGAATATAATTTTGGGGGTACAGACTTCTATTTTGCTGTTTTATTTATTTTTTCTTCAAACACAAATGACCAGACTTCACTATCTTATTGCTTGTATGGTTCATGAGAATTCAGATGTAAGTCTTATCTGTGATCTTCTATAAATAATGTATTTATTTCCTCTGACTCTTTTTGATATTTTTTCTTTATCTTCAATGTTTTTGAAGCTTGAAAATTATATATATAGTTATTTTTTTTCTATCATTTACTTTAGTTGGATACTCTCGGCTCCCGGTGTCTGTGTTTGCTGTCTGATACTAAGTTTGAGAAATTCTCAGTTATCATTATTTCAAATACTTCTGTTCCTGTTTCTCCTTCTTCTGTTCTGGCATTCTTATATATTTATTTTTAAAATTCAATTTATTGTCAGGTAATGACACAAAATAAGCATGAAATAAGTATTGGTGTTAAGAGAAAAGCTGATCATTAAAACTAGACTTGAAATGACAAAGATGTTGCTGAAAGAAGCCAGGTCTCAGACACAAAAAGAGAAAAAGATAAATGTCTAAATATGACTGTAGTGCAGGGGATATAATTTTTCCTATTATCCTGCATGACATTGTAAGGAATATATGGACACCAATATTGGCATCAGTTATCATGGTCTCATGATCTCACTTAATAAGTCACATTAGTTGTCAAAAAACAAAGAGTAAGTGAATTGTATTCTCATCTATAAGTAGAGTGAAATTTAAAAGGGAATATGATGTGCATTTAGTTACAATAAAATCTTTGTAGAGAAAGCAGAATTTCAGTTTCATAAGTGAAATATTTTCCATAAATTAACTGCATGTAACATCTAAAAAGCAATTTAAAATATGTAATTGGAGTAGAGAGAAGTTACATTGAGTACTAAGGTAAAGCTTTTAAAAAATAAGGAAATATAGTTTGAAGTCAGGTATGGTGATGCCTCCTCTATGCTTCTTGGTGCTGAGAATTACCTTGGCTATTCTGGGCTCTTTGTTGTTCCAAATGAATTTAAGGATTGATTTTTCTATGTTCTGTAAGGGGTGATGTTGGTATTTTAATGAATATTGCATTGAATCTGTAGATCACTTTTGCAAGAATGGCCATTTTGATGATATTTATTCTGTCTATCCAAGAGAATGAAAGATCTTTTCATCTTCTAAGGTCTTCTTTGATTTCTTTCTTTAATGTTTTAGACTTTTTCTTGTAAAGGTCACTTACATCGTTGGTTAGTTTTATTCCTAAGTATTTTATTTTGGGGGGCAATATCATGAATACAAATGTTTTCTGGATTCCTTTTTCAGAAGATTTTTGGTTGGCATATAGGAAAGCTTCTGATTTTTTAAGATTGATTTTATATCCAGACATTTTGCTCTATTTGTTGATCAGTTCTAAAAGGCTTTTGGTCGAATTTATGGGGTCTAAGTATAGTATCATTCATCTGTAAATTTGTACTTCTTTAATTTCCTTCTCTTGCCTTATTGCTCTGCGTAGAGTCTCAACAAGAACCATGCAGGAGGCATCACAATACCTGACTTCAAACTATAGTACAAAGCCATAGTAATAAAAACCAGCATGGTATTGGCACAAAAATAGACACATAGGCCAATGGAGCAGAATAGAAGACTCAGAAACAAATCTGCATATTCACAGCCAATTGATTTTTGACAGAGGGGCCAAAAACATACACTGGAAAAAGATAGCCTCTTCAACAAATGGTATTAGCAAAACTGGTTAACCGTATGCAGAAAAAATGGAAATAAACCCCACTTTCTCATCCTTCACAAGAGTCAATTCAAGATGGATCAAAGACCTGGAAGTCAGGCTAGAGACCTTGCAGCTACTTGAAGTGGGCATAGATTCAACACTTCAACACATAGGCACAGGTAATAACTTTCTCAACAAGACCCCAAAGACACAAGTAACTCAAAAGAAGTTCAATACATAGGATTGCATTAAACTGAAGAGCTTCTGTGCAGCACAAGAAACTACAAGAACCTCAACAGAGAGCCCACAGAGTGGGAGAAAATTTTTACCAGCTACTCTTTCAATAGAGGACTAATATCTAGAATATACAGAGAACTCAAGAAACTCATTGCTAAGAAAACAAATAGCTCAGTAAAAAAAATGAGCAAGTAAACTAAATAGACACTTCACAAAAGAAGAAATACCAATGGCTAATAAATGTATAAAGAAATGTTCAACATCCTTAGCAATCAGAGAGATGCAAGTCAAAACTACCGTGAGATTTCATTTAACCTGAATTAGAATGGCAATCGTTAAAAACACAAACAACAACAAATGCTGGTGAGGGTGTGGAGAAGTGGGAACTCTAATACATTGTTTGTGGGACTGCAGATTAGTGCAACCATTCTGGAAAACAGTATGGAGAATCCTCAGACGAGTGAGAATGAACCTACTATATCACCCAGCAATACCACTTCTGGGTATCTACCCAAAAGAATGGAAACCAAACTACCAAACTAATGCATGTGTGACTATGTTTATAGCTGAAAAATTCAGTTGCCAAACTATGGACCAAGCCAAGATATCCATCAACAGATGAATGAATTACAAAACTATGGGATATGCACACAGTGGAATTTTACTTAGCCCTAAAGAAGAACAAAATCATGTCATTTTCAGGGAAATTAATGGAACTAGAAAACGTTATGTTAAATGAGATTATTCAGTCCTAAAATGTAAAAAATCAAATGCTCTCCCTAATATGCAGAAGCTAAGGAGAAAGTGGATCATAGGAGGGACTCTAGACAAAGGAGAAACCTTAGATGAGTAAAGAAGGTGACCTAAGTGAAGGTGATGAGAGAGGGAGAGAGTGGATCACTCTAATGCACATGATGTACATTCACAAACATATCAAAGCCAATCAATAAACTGAACATGAGAAGGAGGGAGGAGGGGGAGAGAATGGGATGGGATTTGGGGAAGGGTTAAATGAGAGATGTGTATATGTATGCCTTTACCAGATGGAACCTCACAAAGATGTATAATTACAATGCATCAATTATATATATATATATATGCAAAATATATATGTATATTTGATATATATATTAAAATATATATGTATATTTGATATATATAAAGTAAAATAAGAAATGAAGACATAAATTATTTTGCATTTTGACTGAAAATAGATTCTAAAACTTAATCAGGCAAAACAGTATGAGTTTATATAAGACAAGAGTATCTTGATTATCTTTCAGCAGTTCTAATCTAACCAAAATGAAGTCCAAACTATTGCTCATAACTCATTATATAAATTGTCTGTTCTATGTCATCTAAGAAAATATGCATAATATGAATGCAAATTAATCATTATATTAGAATTATTGCACTGATTGTTTGGTGAAGTTTTCAAACTCACTTATTATTAAACTTAATTTCAACAGTATAAAATTTAAGTCTGAACTTTTGTAAATCAGACTACATTTTTTCTATAAGGCATCTTGATATATGCTCTTAATTGGAATCCTGCCCTCTTTACATTTGTCTTCCATAATAATTGTAACTAATTAAAAAGATTAAGTGATGTTTGAAAATACATTAAATAGAACTGTTTCTGAAGTCTAAATATATTGCTATTGCTTCCTCTAGAAAACTATAGGAAGTATTACGAAATGCTAGATATTTTCTTTCTTTTTTTTTTTTTTTTTTTTTTTGCGGTACTGGGGATTGAAGTCAGGGGCATTCTACCTCCGAGCTATATCCCCAGCCCTATTTTTTTATTCTTTATTTTGAAACCGAGTCTCACTAAGTTTCAGAGTGCCTCACTAGGTAGCTGAGGCTGGCCGTGAACCCGGATCCTCCGATCTCAGCCTCCCGAATGCTGGGATTACAAGCGTGTGCCACCACGCCCGGCTTTAGATATTTTCTTAATTAAAGCATGTATGAAACAATTTCTTGAAATATGCTTATATGCTTAATTATCCACCTTGAAAACATCTAAGATTTTATAAACAAGCATTGCTCTAAGAGTTTGCATATTGAGTTACTAAGTGATTTATAAACATAAAGATGAGGAAAATAGTGTGGAATATCTTTTAAGCATAAAAATGCAAATTATTTTCTGTTGTTTTAAAATGAGTGTTAGAAAGAAGCAGCTAGAGATGCCTAATGTATTATTACATTTTGTTTGTCATCTAGATGATAGTAAAACTAAAATATCCTGACAAGTGAATATGTCAAGAAACTAGAAATTTATCATCTACTTTTTCTTCAACAGCAAATATGTTAGAGAAAAACATTTTCAGCTATTACATAAATTATGCAGGGAGATTTCCATGGAGAAAAATATGTGCTGGTGGGGTTTTTTTGGTTAAATTATTTTTATGTATTCTTAAATTTAAGACAAGTTAATTTCATCATAGCTGAAGTAGAAGATATTAGGTACATGCAATCTTAAAACAAAACAAAAAAAACAAAACAAACTCTACCTATAACTGAGATTGAAGAATTAAGTAGTCATTGTAATATATTCATTTTTATCTATCTTTGGAAATGTGTTGTGAGTAGTTAACAGTAAGCATTAATAAATAATATTTATCAGATCAATTATTTAATTGATATATATTTAAGAAATTACTGGTCTTTGAAATGTAAAAATGCATTTTATCATTTTCTCCAATAAGAAATGTTAAATTGTAAACTTATATAGATTATCAAATATGCAAGGGTTAAACAGAGCATATTTAACACATTTCTAGGAAAGTTAAATTTCAAAACTTATCTTTGAATTTTTATTGCTTTTAGTTATTTCTTTTCTTACTAATAAATAACAATTCAGAACTGAATCATTGCCAGGCATGGTGGTGCATGTCTGTAATCCCAGTACAAGGGAGGCTGAGACAGAATAATCACAGGTTTAAAGACCTCCTCAGCAACTTGGTGAGATTCTCAGCAACTAATCAGCAACTTATTAAGACTGTTTCAAAATCAAAAAATAAAAAGAGCGGGGGGCTGTAGCTTAGAGGTAGAATTCTCCTGGGATCCCAAAATTTGCAATTTCCAAATTCTTGAGAAGTATAGTTTCTTCTAAAAAGTATCCTGTTTAAAGCTTGGATGCACAGGTTGATTAAATGTGGAGCTTTTGGAGGATTTATATCAAGGCACACACCCTCTATTTGAATTTTGGCATACAAATCCAGAGTATGTGACATCTTTTATGTATAGACAAAAAGTTGGTTAGAATAGGAATTTTTTATTATTATTATTATTATTATTATTATTATTATTATTATTATTTGCGGTACTGGGGATTGAACTCAGGGGCATTCTACCTTCGAGCTATACCCCCGGCCCTATTTTTTATTCTTTATTTTGAAACAGGGTCTCCCTAAGTTGCAGAGTGCCTCACTGTGTAGCTGAGGCTAGCTGCGAACCTGGATCCTTCAGTCTCAGCCTCCCAAATGCTGGGATTACAAGCATGTGCCACCATGCATGGCTTTGGAATAGGAATTTAAATGGGTGCATTTTGAACTGAAAAAAGCTTTTTGTAAGATTTGGTGCAATATATTCATGAGAAGTAGAAGTGATGTTCTAAAATCTACATTTTAAGTGGTGTTATCACATGACTATTCAATTTTTCCTAGAGATCATTTACAAAGATCATGCAAAAAACAAATGAGTTTCTGAATTATATCATTGCTAGTATATAGGCACCTCTGAGCTTCAGTGACAATATTTTAATATTTTAAGAACATATGTGCTTCTTTTTTATTTTACATATAAGGAATTAATGTAAGGATTGTGCTCAGGATACTTCATTAAGAAATAATTTCTAAAAGTGTGTTTTATAGGAAGCTTTAGGATATTCCTGAAATTTTCTTTGTCTTACAAGTACACTGTAAGTTATCCCCAAGCAATAAAAACACACTCCAGTCCATCTACTCCTGTATATATGAAAATAAGCATATAAATCCATTTTTGGTTTTTTTTTTTTGGCGGTACTGGGGATTGAACTCAGGCGCATTCTACCTCCGAGCTACACCCCCAGCCCCATTTTTTATTCTTTATTTTGAAACCGAGTCTCACTAAGTTGCGGAGTGCCTCACTAGGTAGCTGAGGCTGGCCGCGAACCCGGATCCTCCGGTCTCAGCCTCCCGAATGCTGGGATTACAAGCGTGCGCCACCACGCCCGGCTAAATTTTTAAGACTGTATTCTAAAAAGAGATGTACAAGTCTCAAACATCTCTTCTCTTCCAGATTGATACAATTCTAAGTATGTTCTAATGTGAACCAGATAATTGGCCCCTTTGCTGCTCATGTTAACCTGTTCAATCCATGTTCTTCTCATGAAAAATGTTTATAGCCTGAGTTGAGAAAACTTGCTTAAAAAGAGCAGATTCTAAAGCAATATTACATAATAAAAGAGCAAATGGACCTCAAGTTCACTGACACAAGATTCCAAAACCCAGCTACACCATTTAAATAGTTTTGTTTCCTTACACTATCAGCTTGAGTTTCATATGGGAATTGAGAAATGAATCTACTTTTTAAGGTTATTATGATAGTTGTCTTACATATAACACCAACGTATATGAAGTTCTTGTTCAGTGGAAGGAGTGATTTTTATTGTTAGGGTATTTCTTGTTTCACACGATCCACTGTCGAATCCCTTTGGCACATGCTTCTGTCACCAGATTTGAAAAAGTGAATAGATTGTTTAAAATTCTCTGACATTCTTGACTGCCTTCAAAAGAACAATTCTTTTGAAACACACTTCTCAGTACTGCAGAGCAGAATGACCGAAAGGCATTTTGATAAGTCATTTCTATACCCCCTGATTCTAAGTTGTAGAGTTTAAAATGCAAACATATTCACATGTGTAAGCATGGATTTTATTGGAAAGGAACAGCTAATAACAAATGTTGGTAAGAATACAAAAAAAGAGAACACTTGTATGCAATACCGGGTGAGAATGTAACATGGCACAGCTGTGACGGAGACTAGCATGGCAGTTCTGCAAATAAATAGAATTGCCATACAATCCAGCAGTTCTACTTCTGGGTATATGTTCACAAAAATTAGAAGCATAGATTTAAATATATTTGGATCCCCATATTCATAGTAGCATTGTTCAAAATAGCCCCAAAGTGGACACAACACAAGCATTGATGGATAGATGAATGGATAAATACAATGCAGTACATTCATACAATGGAATGCTTTGCCTTACCGAGGAAGGAAATTCTGACATATGCAAGACAGATTAGCACTTTAGATATAATGTTATATAAAATAAGCCACTTATAAAAGGGCAAATATTTCACTTATATAAGATACAGAGTGCAGTCAAATTCATAGAAACAGGAAGTAGAGTAGTAGTAGCCAAGGCTTGGAGGGAGAATGTAGAGCTATTGTATAAACTAAAAGTCTGTACCAATTAAATGCAGCTACCAATTAGTCAGAAGAGGAAAGTAGTTCTGGAGCTAGATAGTGGTGATGATGGCACAACAATGTGAATATACTGAATGCCACCAAAGTATATATTTTGAAGTGGTTAAAATGATAAATTTTAGGGTTTGCCTTTTTTACTGAAAACTTTTTTTAAAAAGTAAAAAATAAAAATCAAACCAAACACAAACGCAAACACACACACTAACTACCTGCCCTTTGCCTCATAAGTCAGTCAAAATATTCAGAAATCAAACCTACGCAACTGCAACTGTGTTTTTTAAGTAAGTGCAATAATTTTCATACACAGTTGGAGATGAGAATCACTTCCGTAGCCAGTGGAGGATTCCTGTAAAAGCTGTGGCTTCATATCCACATTTCTCAATTTTTACAATATTTATTACTGACTATGCTTGATTATCAAGGTTTGAGATAATATTCTTTTTCCTTCTTCTCCTTCTCCTTCTCCTTCTTCTTCTGTGTGTGCGTGGTACTAGGGATTAAATCTAGGGGCATTCTACTTCTGACCTATACTCCAGCCCTATTTTTAATTTTATTTTGAAACAAGGTCTCACTAAGTTGCAGAGAGCCTCACTACTTTACTGAGGCTGTCCTTGAACCTTCAATCCTCCTGTCTCAGTCTCCCAAGTACTGGGATTACAGGAATGTGCCATTGTGCCTGGCTAAGAATATTATTTCTTAAATCACTGACTAACTTTGAAATGAGTTTGAGCAATCCATTGTTTTATAAATTTTATTCACTATTAAGTAATAACTATGGTTGTTGAAAAAAATAGGGTTTTTCTTCTTGCACACATACATAGACTGTGGTATTTGAACCAAAAGATGTATGAGTAATTTTGATTTTGTCTTATGAATTAAAAACACAGTCTCTATACAATCATTATTATCCTATGTAGAAGTACCACTAATTGGCAAGAACAAAGCAACCAAAGAGTCTTAGTTGCTATATTTTGTAGACTGTGTTGCAAAACAAATGAATACCATCATTGCATAAAGAAATCAGAACTGAACAAGAAATGGAAATAAATTTCTCACTTAGATACATGTGGTTTTTATATACCAAATCTGAAAGAGTAAATGAACTTGTAATGTTGGATTCTAGGTTGAATATACTTTCTTAGTAAGGTTTTTTTTTTTTTTTTTTTTTTTTTACTTTAAGAATGCAAAGGGGTTCTATGATCGAAAGCCAACAACATGAACAAACAACAAATATAGGATATCAATAGATATGCCTGTTAGTGTTTGAATGACCTAAAAAGGAATTTGTTCAAAACGACACAAAAATCCTAAATCAATTCATGTGAGCTATCAAATCATGCATCAGATCAAAGAATGGTTCAGGCTTACATTTTTTAATGACTTAAAGTTCTTTTAGAGAATACTGTAATCATCTTTGTATATTGCATTCATTGAATTTTTATTCTGAGAACACCAATTTTCCACTAGAATCATGCCAAAAAGCTCTGAGTTTTTAAACAAAGCAGTATTATGATACCACCATGGCTCTATTGTGAAGCATGGATCAGACCTAGCCATTGTTCCAGAATACTAGCAATAGATATCATCCAAGAAAAGAAAATAAAATGAAAGATGGATTGAAGTAAACTTAAAGCACTTGAGAGAGAGACAGTACTTGTATGGTCTAATCTACATCAACTGTGTCTTAAGTCTGATACTGCATTTTAAGAAGGGAAAACAAATTGGGGGTGTGCTTCCTCAAAACTAGCTGTTTTTTTTTTTAATTTCAGATATAATTACAATCATAATACTATAAACTGCTTTGTTCATTGAAGGCAACAAAAGCTCCAGATGAAATCTCGATAGCTTTTGCTTTGTAGCCAGAGATTGATTGCAGAGGGCAGATCAGACTGTGTTATTTTAGGAGACACATTTTGCAAATGGATGGTAAAATGGAGAATCAGATAAAAGCTCTAAGTGATCCTGGAAAGTCAAGAAAAATGGGTAAGTATATGGCTAAGAATATGACTATCCTTCCAAACAGAGGAGTCTTTATATTATGCAAGGATTAACTTTTATTTGTTTTTAATATACTTATATTGGTACATTGAGTCTCATATGATAGTGTAGTTCAAATATATCCTTACAACACTTAATGAGCTTCCAACCAACTACCTCCACACTCCTTCTCCTTCTTCATACATGATATTAAGACTGACATTGAAAATATCACATATGTGTATAACATCAATGGAAGTGTGTCTTTTTTTTGACCCACCCTTCCTTCAGACTTTGTAAACCTGGTTCATCTAGATACAAGTAGATACAAGATCCACTGTTCATGTGTGTGTCTCTCCTGGCTAGATTTCCAGCAGCTTGAGTTTAAGAATGGATTTCCTACATACCTCATCTTCATGATCTCTTTCTGAACTAAATGTAATTTAATGGACCACAGGAGTCAATTTGCCCTTCTTGGAGAAGTCTTTATTTAGGAGGAAAGGGCACCTGAACTCCTGCAAAAAGACCAAAAGGTGCTCTCCTAAGCCCCAACTACACTCTAACTCTATATTCCCAGAAATCTGCAAGAGCAGGAGAAACATATCAACTGCATGCAACTAGTTTGCTCTGAAATCTCTGGATCTATTTAAATTCAGCTTCTTGGTTATCAATAAATTAATTAAAATTCACTGCCAGGTAGTTACCAAGGAGAGCATCAGCAAGCTGGTTTGGATAGTAAACCTGGGGGAATAGAGAAAGCATATCTCATTTCTATCTCTTCTTTCTGACTGCACCCATATGTCTATCATATGTTGGGGGAAAAAAGTATTGAATAAAAGGTGATACTTGTCGATACAGTACTTCAGGCCAGGTAGATTCTCTAAACAGTTGTTAGGAATCACTATTAAAAATTCCAATGACTTCTTTGTTATTCAACCTGATTAATCCATGTCAGGAAACATAGCAGGATAGGCACAGTAAACAAGGGGTAAAAGGTGACTACTTATCTTTAAAAGTTATAGCATATTTATCCAAATCATTTATTGAATTATGTAAAATCTTTATCATGACTCTAGACTCATTTATGAGTTTCCCCCTCTTGGTTTATTTGTTATTGTAAACACAGAATTTGTATGCCTATTCAGGAAGATGCATGTCCTCATTAAAACTATTTTTCAGTTGGTTTCCGTTGTGTCAACTCATGATTAAACACACTAATGAAGAGAAGTAATAGCACAGAAAATTCAACATGGAGAAATCCAAAGCAATTTATTTTTGGCATCGGTGTGTTGTGTTTTATTTTTCATCAGAATTACAATCCTCAAAATTATTTTACTTAAACACTTGGAGCCATTATAGTTGCCCAATATACTTAATATTTTATTGGTTAAAAAAAGCAAACTGCAAAATGTTGTGATTGATGAAAAGAAGCTTAAAAGAGATAAAAGAATTGTTACACCTAACTGGAAGGTGAAAATGTATGTATGGAAAATCAGTTGATTTGACCAAGAAGCACATTAGCGAGATCAAATGGGCATTTTTTTTTTTTTTTTTTTTTTTTGCGGTACTGGGGATTGAACTCAGGGGCATTCTACCTCCAAGCTATACCCCCAGCCCTATTTTTTATTCTTTATTTTGAAACAGGGTCTCACTAAGTTGCGGAGTGCCTCACTAGGTAGCTGAGGCTGGCCGCAAACCCGGATCCTCCTGTCTCAGCCTCCCAAATGCTGGGATTACAAGTGTCCGCCACCACGCCCGGCTCAAATGGGTATTTGTACATGTGTAAATATGTACCTTTATGTATGTGTATATATGCATTTTCATGTATTTGTATGCATATATATAGAAAGGAAGTGAGAAGTTATATCATTCATATTAGGAAAAGTTAACATTTTCACTAGTGGTACTTTAATTTCTGCATATTTTGTAGAACATTCTGTAGAAATGGAAGTAACAATAACTTTAAATGAATATAGTCAAAGTGATATAAATACCAATATTTTAAAGAAAAAGTGTAGCCCGAGTAACATTTATTTTCTCTTCCAGAAAATATGCAATTCATCCCAAAACCAGAATAGGAAAAATTAAACTTATAATGTTGATATAGATGTCCATAAACCTTAATAAACAGTGGTAAAATAAATAATAAAGTAGAAATTATAAACACACATAAAAAGTCTTATGAATTATATTATGTTCAACAAATCAACCAGCTCTTGAAAATGATACACAAAGACTAAGAAACATTAGATATTAGCATATGTTAAGGTTAGTCCTCCTTGTGGTCTGCACATTTTTGGTAGACCTTGGCTCAAAGCCAGAAATAAACACTTTCATCTTAAAATATTTTTATCTGTTTTTTGCTATAAAAAATTTCCTGTATATTTGTAGGTCATATATATTTAATAGATCCAAAACTTGATAGCCTACAAAACATTGTTTTAACACATAAAAAGAATGCTAATTGCTGTATTGCTAATATTTGTTCAAGTGAATACATGCTTTCAAAGCCTATACGGTGTGAAGGTGAAGGAGTGTAGAAAAATATTGGTGAGATTTGATCAGTGCATGCTGTATGTATGTATAGAAATAGCACAGTGAATTCCAGTAATATGTACAATTAAAATTTGTTATATATATATTTATGTCACTATTTTATTTTAATGCAATCATATGAATCTCAGTAGCACATGTTAGTTAGGAAGTTAGGTTCTAGGTTCACACTGACTAAAGTCGAATCCTGACTCTTCTATACTATAGGAATATCACCTGGGCAAGAAGTTAACCTCTTTAAGACCTTCATGTGCTTATCTTCCTTGTGGAGTTGTTGTGATGATTAAATAGACTAATATACCTACTATATACACATATATCAAATAAAATAGTGACTGTTGAATAATCTTCATAAATATTAGCTACTATAATATCATAAGTTTCTCTCTGATTAACATAGATGATGTATTTAGCAAGTTAGTAGGGAAAAAGTCTCATTGAAAATTAAGTTGATCTTACGGTATATCTGTTTTAGTACCATTCATAAATAAGAGATAAGTAACAATCCAATATAATGTCACAAACACAAAGGAAAAGTCGAAGCATTTTTATTATAACTGGATGCATTAAGTATGGCAAATTTAAATGGTAATGTCTGTCTATTTCATAGATTATTCCCAGTTTACAAGGTTTATGGTTCAACCATAAAAATTCATTTTCCAAGGAATAAATACATCTCAGTTTCCCTGTTGTGTTTTTTCCCATTGCCTATCTTTTAGCATAATGGCTTATTAGTAACCCAAGTAAAATTATTTTTTTAGAATTCTAAGATGCAGATTCTGCAAAAAAGAACATGAGATAATAACAGTAAAGTAATATGAAAATGTAGATAACATTAATTTTTAAGAGAAGATGGCACGTGCACAACTGTTTCAAACTCTAAATTAATGTCTATGTTGATAAAAGTCCATGTCTAGGTTCATGCAAGTCGGTTCTCACTTGAGGAGGCTGTTTTTGTATCATTCATTCTTAATATAGAGTCAAAAATGTGTTAGCAAACACTCTAATCCCCCTCTTTAATATTATATTATAACTCCATCATTCATTTGCCTAAACATTCTAAGAATGATTTCTATGCATACACTCTGTGGTTTGGATGTTGAATGTTCCCCAAAGATCCTTGGGGTTATGGGCTTAGTCCCCAGGTGCGGCTAGCAGGAGGTGGTGGAACACTGAGCATGTTGGGTCTTATGTGGAGTCCTTGGTCATTGGGGGTGTCCTCTAAAGGGGGACTGTGGAATATTGGTCTCTTTCTCTCCCTTTCTTTGCCTCCTCACTCCTAATGCTAACAGTTTGCTGCACTATATGCTCCCAAAATGAGCCAAAATAAATCTTTTCTCTTTAGAAATTAATTATTGTCTCATTATTATGACAGAAAACTGGTGAATACACAAGTGGTACAACTTCACTGAGCATTGTATTTGGCAAGGATAGTATAGCCAATATAACATAGAAACACCTTTGTTTAAACATCAAAGGGAAAATTTCTGAGATTTAATATCATGGAATTTAGTAAACAGATCTCTCTTTAGTTATTTATATAATTCTGATTTCATTGATGTAACGTTTTCATTCTTATTGCATGTATTGGAATATTTCCATTACCTTCTGTAAATTCTGTTTCTCTTGGTTAAGGTAAACTAACTAGAACTCTAAGCTGGTGTACAGAGACGGGGGGTGGATCTTAATTTAGTATAACACTTTTCTTTTTGTGTCTTGCTAAGACCCCAACTGAGTCTAGTTACTAGTATATTCTGTTTTAAAGGAATATTTTATTAACTGGAAAGGAGAGATCAAAGCCATTTATTTTGAAATTTTGCACAAATAAATCTATTGCCCAGTTGCAGGTGCTTGATAGCTGAATGAAAAGACTTTTATCAGCTAATGAAAATGGATATAATGAAGTTCAATCACCCAATTCAGTAATCTAAAACATATACCTAAAAATAAAAGACATCCTGACATAGTCAAGATACATAATTAGCTAATTTCTAACTAAATTATGCTGAAGTAAACATTACTGTTACATAATTTTCCCATTCATGTAGGCTCTCCTATTTAGTAATTATATCAGACAAAAAATATCAGTTTTAAAGCATGGTGATTATAAACATTTAAAGCCTTATATTAAAGTCATTAGATTCTTACCCTGATCGAAGGGTTTCCCTGGACTCCAAGTGCGGAAATAATCATCCTATGGGGGAAAATAATGTGAATTGAGCATATATAAGTAATTAAATTAGGAATTTATATAAAATCTAAAATAAAATATGAAACACAGAAGCTGTATACAAACCTCTACTTCCTGTAATGGCAAGCAGCAAATTATAAAAAAAAATAAAAATAAAAAAAGGAACAAGAGAAAGAGAATAGTTATCAAAAGGGAACACATTGTTTACAATTTACAGAAAAGTCTTTCATTAAATGTGTTCATTTTCATTGTAAGTCAATGCTTACTATAACAATTTAAATATTTTTGGTCATCATGTCTCCTAAATATTATAACACACTAATTTCAATTGTAATTCAATGTGTAATATAACATGCAGAAAATTATCCTAAGCTAATAAGCTATAAAGTGTCTTACCAGTTTCCAATTACACAATTTCATTTCCCACTAGTACAATAGTAAATGGAATCATTAATATATCAGGGAAAATATCAAGTGATTCTTCAATAGCCCACAGAGTATGAATACTTTCTGCAAATCATTCACATGTTAATTGAATATCTAAGGAGTTCATCAAAATACAATTGGGAAGCCGGCATGGTGGTGCATGCTTTGTAATCCCAGCATTTGGTAGGCTGAGACTGGAGGATCCTGGTTCCTGGCTAGCCTCAGCTACCTAGTGAGGCACTCTGCAACTTAGTGAGACCTGGTTTCAAAATAAAGAATAAAAAATAGGGCTGGGAGTATAGCTTGAAGATAGAATGCCCCTGAGTTCAATTCCCAGTACCGAAAAAATAAAAAATACAATTGGGAGATTGAAGAAATGCATACCTAATTAAATCCTGGCTAACATTTAAATCTTTAATATGGCAAATAATCAATGCGATACATTTACTATATACTTAGTATATTTAACTATACAGTGCAAAACTAGGGCAATAGTGTTAAAAAGAATTTAAAAAGCAAATAAAGCCAATGGACCAACTCTACTTACTGTCTTTACCACTCTAAAAGCCTTAAAAAAGTAAAAGTACTCATATAATCTTTTATTATAAATAAAAAATTTCATAGCTCTAATTAATATACTGTTTTCATTTTAGTAACCCAACCTAAGATTATCATCGTGAACTTGAAAAAATCCCTAGCTCCATACTTGATAGACTCACTTAGCCACTTAGTTGAAAAGTCACAAAACTTGGAGAATCCAAAAAGGTCAAGCAGAGATCCTTTGAATCTTTTTCCTAACCTATTTGCTAAACTTTTCCAGTCTATAAAAAGGAAAACATTGCACACATTTTAATTATTGAAATAAAAATAATTCTCTACTTACAAAAAAGTTAAATTACGTTTCCAATATGTCTTTCTTATTGTGACTAATTTTCACCACTACCTTCTGTACTCCCACCCACCTACTTCAAATAAAGTAGAAGTATGAAAAGAAAGAAAAAGAAATTAAAAAAAAACACGTCATTGTCAGTTTTGCATTTATGTCCAGATAGAGTTATATTAAGTGGGAGAGGTGATGGCAATTCTTGCTAATAATTCTGCACTAAATTATCTAGGATTAGATTAAGGCAGGGTGTCAGTAGATAATTCAATAAACATAGATTAAATCTTTTTGTAAAAAAGAATTGTAGCATGATAGAATTCTTGGAAAACTAAACTTTCAAATTAAATTAGTCCACTGAAAATCTCAAAGCTTGATCTGAGGATCATAAAACACTCATTTAATATCTTTTTATTTTTTAAAATGCATCTTCCTATTTTGGGATGATGATATCCTCATTCCAAGCATGGAGAGCTATGTTTTAAGCTTCTCCTGAAGTCAACCAGAAGCTGAACATGAACCATTAGCAATACATCTGGAGACAGGCGAACTTGAACTTGAAGCCTGGATTTACAACTTATTCACAGCATTGCTTTAGAAAAGGTGATGATCTAGCTAAGTCTCAGACACTTGTTACTAATGTTGGAAGAATAATGCATACCTATTTAAGAGGGGTGATGTGAGGATTCATCATAAAATATGTAAAACACCAGCACAATATCTGGCATGGAGGTGGTGTGTGTATGTGGTGGGGGAGGGTACTGGGGATTGAACTTGGGGGAATTCTACTACTGAGGTATATCCCTGATCCTTTTTTTTTTTTTTTTTTTTTTTGCGGTACTGGGGATTGAACTGAGGGGCGTTCTACCTCCGAGCTACACCCCAAGCCCTATTTTTTTTTTATTCTTTATTTTGAAACCGGGTCTCACTATGTTGTGGAGTGCCTCACTAGGTAGCTGAGGCTGGCCGGGAACCCGAATCCTCTGCTCTCAGCCTCCCGAATGCTGGGATTACAAGCATGCGCCACCATGCCCGGTTCCTGATCCTTTTTTTTTTTTAAATTAAAAATTTTAAATTTTGAAATAGAGTCTCACAGTCGGGCGTGGTGGCGCACACTTGTAATCCCAGTACTTGGGAGGCTGAGACAGGAGGATCTCAGGTTTGCAGCCAGCCTCAGCTACTTAGTGAGGCCCTCCAAAACTTAGGGAGACCCTGTTTCAAAATAAAGAATAAAAAATAGGGCTGTGGATGTAACTCAGAGATAGAATGTCCCTGGGTTCAATCCCTAGTGCTGCAAAAAAAAAAAAAAAAAAAAAAAAAAGGAAAGAAAAGAAATAGGGTCTCACTAAGAGGTTTTCACTAAATTGCTGAGGATGGCCTGGAACCTGTGATCCTCCTGTCTCAGTTTCCAAGGTACTAGGATTATAGATGTGTACCACCTTGCTGGGTTAGAGGCAACGTTAAAGTTTAATAGTTATTCAGAAGAGGGGAGCTTATCTTTGTTATTCTTTCTAGGCAGCATCATTGAAAAATCTCTCACTACTGTTTACAAAAATCGTTCCATTTTTTCAGTTTCTTACAAATAGTCATGGACTCTTCTGTGCTGAAAGTATACTTAGGATGAATATGATGCTAAAATGTAACCTCCAGAGCATTTAGTTCACTTGCTTCAGAATCACATGATCAAGTGTATTTAGTCTGGGACATCACAGTGTTAAGACACGAGTCAGTCCCTTTACATTCTGTCAAGGGCAACATTCAAGTCTGGCCTTTGCATGGAAAAGCAAAGTAGTTAGCTTACTAGGCTATTTTTAGACATATTCTTTGTGTTCTCACATCACTAACATAACTAGACTTTTTTTTTTTTTTTTTTTAATGGTTTCACTTCATTAAATCTTAGGAATTTTGCCAGGAAGAGATATAAAAGAAAATTTTACATAAGTGTTCATTCAGGCATAATTTCTTTTGTTTCAAAAGGCTTTGTGTGAATATTGGTTGTTCTCAGGCTTCAATTTAGATCCAAAATAAGACAGGGATTTGGAGAACAACTGCAATAAATGCCCCCAATTGCAGAAATTTAGTTTTAGACAACTACAACGAACCCTAAGTGATTCAATACCACAGATGGATTCTTGTCACTCATGGTCAAAATCTTACACTAGGGAACTGAAGACCATAACAATTTAATATACTTAACATTATACTTTAGCCAATTTTTTATACTTAAATAATGATTGTTAGCTTTCCACAAAACCTAGTCAGCATATGAGTATTTGATATTTGTATATATAATTTAAACTCTCATTTTCTTTGTGTTTTATACCTTTTTCCTAGCTTTAAATAAAATATATGTTTAATGTAGATCACGACTTATCAAGCTTGGCATTACTGATATTTCAGAACAGATTATTCTTTGCTGTGTTGAGGGCAAGGAGCTGTGTGGTTGGTTGTAGGCTGTTTACCAGCATCCATACCTACTCATGAGAAACCCATAGGGATTGTCCCCAAATATGGCAAACTGAAGGGTCACCAGATATTGTCAAATGTCCTTTGGAGGACATATCACCCATGTGAGGACCACTGGCATAGAGTTATTGGGAAATACAGGAAGAAAAATGAATCAACATATCCTATGCCAGAGGACTGCTACCAATGATAGATTTTCTTCCAAATGTTTTATAATTTTGAAGTATTTTATACATATTCTATATCCAGGGCTTTTGTAGCATTTTATTGGAAGCATTTTACAATGGTATGATTACTTTTTCAAAATAACATTTTATTTTGAATAATATTTTACTCTAACAAATACAATAATACAGGTTTGACTAAATTTCTGTCTTCTTAGAAGATACAAGTTTACAAAGGAGATCTGAGGGAATCAATACTATACTCATAACAGAGGAACTGGTTTTCCATTATAATAACTGGTTACAACCAGGATTATCAGGTGGAATGGGGCAAAAGAAGTTTATATCTAAAGATCAATTGTTTGGTTCATTTGTGCACACACTATAATATCTGTACTAAGTTCTCATATTGTTTGAAGGACTTATGTAGATTGATATAAAATTAGGTGAGAATGCTTAAGCATCCTTATAGATTCAATTTTTTAAATAATTTAATGGGTGCATTGTAATTATACATCATATTGATATTGAGAGTGATACAATTATACATGCACACATTACATGGTGTGTTTCTCTCCAGACCCCACCCATCTCCTTCCTCCTCTCTCCCTGTATATGTTAACGAGATGGTAATGATAACTTCATATATGCATATAACATTATTTGATCTGTTTTCTTCCTTAAGCCTCCTTTTCCCCTTCCATTTCTCCCTTCCTCATCCTCTTGAATATTCTACTGGTTTCTCCCCTGTTTTCTCTGAAGGCCTTTTTATTTCCTATTTTCTCTGTAACGTCCATATATGAGAGAAAACACATGACCCTTGACTTTCTAAAACTTGCTAATCTCCCTTAGCTTAGATTTTTTTTTTCTTTTTTTTTTTTTTTGCGATACTGGGGACTGAAGTCAGGGGCATTCTACCTCCGAGCTATACCCCCAGTCCTATTTTTATTCTTTATTTTGAAACAGGGTCTCACTAAGTTCCAGAGTGCCTCACTAGGTAGCTGAGGCTGGCTGTGAACCTGGATCCTCTGGTCTCAGCCTCCCAAATGCTGGGATTACAAGCGTGCGCCACCACCCCCGGCTCTTAGCTTAGATTTTGATACATGATCAATTGGAAATAGAGTGTTGATACCCAAGAGCTCCATTTATGCCCAAAGACAAGCATAATAAGATAGTACTCAGGCATCATGTCAGACATTACTAGGACATTTCAACTTTCCCAGTACCTATGAAGAGCTATATATGCAATAAAATCTTACTGAAGTAAATATTTGACAAGAAATTTCTAAAAAAGCATCACACTTCCAAATAATAATAAATATAGATACTATGATGTCTACTGGACACAATTTTGTACTATTGCTCATAACCATTTTGCTGTTTAAATTAAGAAAGTGCTATAAGCTGGGTGTGGTGATGCATGTCTGTAATTCTAGTACTTGGGAAGCTGAGATAGAAGGATCACAGGTTCGAGACCAGCCTGCACAACTTAATGAGGCCCTTAGAAATTGAGTGAGACCCTGCTTCAAAATAAAAAGTAAAAATAGGACTGGGGGTGTAGCACAGAGGTAGAACACATCTGAGTTCAATCCCCAGTACCACAAAAATAAATAAATAAATAAATAAATAAATAAATAAATAAATAAATTTAAAGAAAGTGCTACAAAATATTCCCAAGAAACAAAAGATTGATATTTAAGGAAAATATAAAGGACAGAGAACCTCCAAATTTACCATTCTATAGCCATTATAATTTTTGTTCAAATTTCTAGAATCAAAGCCAAATATTACTTTGCTTATTGAGATTTTTTAATTTTTTATATGTACACAGACATAAATATATAATTATATAAATTTATGGTGAGGAAATTAGAGAAAAAATTCCTAGGATTTCCATATTTTGTGATCATAATCCCTCAAGTCTTTCATACAAATTTTAGACTTTCCCTACTCAAATTAACTGTGCTTGAGTGCAATTGCTCAGCTAACTCATGAGGCACTTGCTGCAAGTTCTAAAAGTACAAAATAGCAGTGGAAATATGTTTATTTTTATTTTTTGAAATGTGTTATATGTTATGACAGTCTCATTTACACATTTCACCCTGTTGTGGGAAGAAAGGCTACTACAATAGTTTAACCAATAAACTTCACACAAAAGAGGGAACTCTCCAGTATAGAAGTGTGTAACACATGATCTGATTAGAAGATAGAGTGAATAAAGCTTTCTCTGACTGTAAAGAAATTATCTTTATGGGGCAAACTATCTGTTTCTGGCCCCCAAGTGTCACATTTATTTCCCAAGTCCTGCTCATTTTTCTATGTGGTGTTCTAGAATTCTGAAAGAATTCATTCATAACACTTTGGTGAGCATTTTATTTTTTAGATTGTATTTTGTGCTTCCTGGCTCACCACAGATTAAACACATAAATAAAACAAATTGTGCAAAAAGGAGAATGCTATTGAAATTCTCGATTGTCTCTGAAGATCTCCATTTATTCAGATAAGAATCCCTCTGCATATAGAGAGAATATGTACTGGTTACTCTTATATTGATATATAAAAATTATAATATATCTGCATTTGGGAAACACACAAAAAATACCTTGCCTGATAAATAAAATAAGGACATTTGGATATTAGGAATCTTCTTTGTGCCTATAAGGACAATAGCACGTATAAAAAAACTGAGAAAAATGATGACTTTCTGTTCAATATTAAACTGTTCTAAAAAACAGTCTATGCAACATTTTAAAAACAAATTATAGTGAAATTTTATAATATAGTAACATATAATGTTGTTCATTTTATAGCTCTAATTATAATAAATTACACACAATAGGAAATGTTAAGTGACTATTAAAATATGCACAATAGAAACCAAGATAAAAGTTACACCCTGCATGCCTACTAATAGCCTCTTCTATAATGAATAATCTGTAGAATAAATAGAATTTTAAATTATATAAAAGTACATTTTCACAGGTTCACTAATTAGCTTATGCTTTACTGTGAGACCTTTTTGGCATTATCTGATATAATAAACAAAACATAAAAGTCATAGAACTTATAATGCTATTGCTTAACAAATATCTTTTGGTCTATTTAACTAAAAAAGGTATGACCAGAAAGGTATGACTTCAGATGCCAGCAACAAAAAATTTGAAATATTTTAAGTTTTATATATTCTTTTATTAGTATATCTTATTTTTGCATTCTTTTAGAAACATACCAATAAGGATAAATAAAACTAGGTAAGTCTACACATAAGAGAAATGAAAATATAACAATAGGATGTTTTTTATGTGAAACTCTTCATGGAAATGAGATAATATTTTAAAATTATATTAATATATCAATGAGATCAAAATTAAAAACAAGAACTTATGTGGGTGAAATTCATTTTATTATATGGAAGACATTTATTTTATTTATTTATTTTTTTTGCGGTACTGGGGATTGAACTCAGGGACATTCTACCTCTGAGCTATACCCCCAGCCCTATTTTTTTTAATTCTTTATTTGGAAACTGGCTCTCACTAAGTTGTGGAGTGCCTCACTAGGTAGCTGAGGCTGGCTGCAAACCCGGATCCTCCGGTCTCAGCCTCCCGAATGCTGGGATTACAAGCGTGCGCCACCACGCCCGGCTCATTTATTTTATTTTATATTAAGGAATATATTAAGGTACATAAATAATGTATGCAATTAAATAATGATACTCTTACAATATTTAATTTACCCTATGATTTGTAAAGATCAGTTCCAAAGAAAAATCAGTCTGCACAGGTGTGCACCTTTCACAATTCTTCCTATCCATGCAAATACTCCTGCATTATGAACTTATTTGCACTATTGTTTTTTATTAATAGGAAAGAAAACCACAAACACACACACACAAGCTATAGACAAAAAGCTATAGCCTAAATGAAGAATATAGAAATAAGTCTCATAAAAAAATGCATACTTTTTTTTATCTAATTGTATCTAGTAGCTCACATTACCAGAACATTTATAAGAGAATGATTCCTTTTAGAATAATCATGTATAGCCAGGTGTAGTGGCACATGCCTATATTCCCAGTACTTGGGAGGCTGAGACAGGTGGATCACAGGTTCAAGGACAATCTTGGCAATTAGTTAAATTCTCAGCAATCTGGAGAGATCCTATTTCAAAAACAAAACAAAAAATAAATAAGGGCTGTGGGTATAGTTTGGAGGTAGAATGATTGTGGGTTCAGTCCCCAGTAACACATACACACAATCATGTGTACAAAAAGATGCTATCTATATTACATGTGTTTTAAGTTAAAAAAGAACTTAATTTCACATATTTAAATCACAGAACTTATAATGCTATTGTTGAGCAAATACTCTTCAAGTTGATTGGTGATCTGTTTTCCTAATATGCACTTTTTAAGGTCTTAAGTAAGTTTTGCTTATTATAGAAGAAAGATTAATATTATTAATCATTGTGATATATTTCATAAATTTTTTTTTTTTTTTTTTGCGGGTCTGGGGATTGAACTCAGGGGCTTTCTACCTCCGAGCTACACCCCCAGCCCTATTTTTTATTCTTTATTTTGAAACCGGGTCTCACTAAGTTGCAGAGTGCCTCACTAGGTAGCTGAGGCTGGCCGCGAACCCGGATCCTCCGGTCTCAGCCTCCCTAATGCTGGGATTACAAGCGTGCGCCACCACGCCTGGCTTTGTTTCATTATTTATTATACTTAATAATTGTAGGTGAGACCATTTAGAGAAGGAAGAAATTAAAAATAGTGGACGGATGGTAAAAAGGAAGGGAGGAAAGAAGGGAAAAACAAAGGAAGGAATTAAAAGCAGAGAGATAATCATGCAACTAAAACAATGTAGTTAAATACGAAGTATTTATCTCAGCTTGGTATGACCAGGGCTACACACAGTACATGTCATAAGAGAAATGGCAAGTTATGAGGTTTCATGCAGAAACAGTAGAAAGTAAAAAAGAGTTACACAAGAAAATACAGTGAAGTCCGTTGACTACAGGTAGCTCACTATCATTGTAACATAAGCCTGCGCCTATGCATGTTAGAATCACTTGATCATAACTCTGTGTGTGCCTGCATAAGTGTGTGTGTGTGTGTGTGTGTGTGTGTGTGTGTGAGTGTGTGTGAGTGTGTGTGTAGAAAGGTCAGGAGAAGGTAGGAAGGCAGAAACAGATAAACAAACTCATTATATTTTTCCTGCAAGATATATTATTTCCATATTCAAAAAAAGTCTACGTTGTAAAGTTGCTGGAAAAAATCAACACATCAATATATTTGCATAGATCCTTAATACCTACCCCAAAGTTTAGGTATTAAGGTAGCATGGAATAATAATATTACCCACAATTTCGTATAGTGCTTACCACATTCCAGTCACTCAATAAATATTACAATTACACTACGAACTAGATATTGTTATGAGGTAGATACGGGAGAGATGAACTGACTTGGTCTCATATCCTGGGACTATCAGAGATTGGACTCAAACCAAACAATCTGCTTCTGGAGTTTATTCTCTTAACCTTTATATTATGTTTCAAATTTATAATAGTATAAGCAAGCACTGTAATATATTTCAAATTTCTAAATAAATTTATTAATTTTCTTTTCTTTTTTTTTTTTTTTTTTTTGCGGTACTGGGGATTGAACTCAGGGGCATTCTACCTCCGAGCTATATCCCCAGCCCTATTTTTTTATTCTTTATTTTGAAACCGAGTCTCACTAAGTTGCGGAGTGCCTCACTAGGTAGCTGAGGCTGACCGCGAACCCGGATCCTCCAGTCTCAGCCTCCTGAATGCTGGGATTACAAGCGTGCGCCACCACGCCTGGCAAATTTATTAATTTTCAAGTGTAAGTAGCTTAATGCCATGCAAAATAATTTAGGATTTCCAACTTAAATTATTATTAATCATTGACTTAGCAAATATTTGCTGTCTATTATGATCTAATCCTATGGAAATAAAGTAAACTTAGTGAATAAGATAGAAAATCTCTCTGGAGCATAGAGTGTGCCTCTGGAGTTATGCACATGATACAATTCTATATAATATTTATGAATAATAGAGAGGCTCCAAGATCACTGCGGAGGTCTTCTTTGTTTTCTAAATTTATTCTGTTTTGATATTTACATTTTAGTTTTTGCTTCTCCAAATGGCATTTGGATTAGTTCGACAAAGTTAAGAAAAAAAAAAAAAAAAAAAAAGTCCCCTAGCATTCATCACAGTGTATGCAGGAAATCTCACACACAAGCTTAAGGATACTGTCAAACATAAAAACAAAACATCTGTGGGGTGTCTGAAGTGCATTTCAAAAACACAGAACTAAGTCTTGTTGCTTTCCTCTACCAAATGTGCCAGTTTTCAAAACTTTCCAAACTATTAATGACTTTGCAAAGCTTCGCACAAAATTGTTTTGTCAGTATCCATTCATGAGGAACGACCTATATCCCTTGATAGAACCTAATTTATGCTCCTTGCTGTGTTTTCTTTGAACATTCCTGGATTTAATTATCTGGAATAAACTGTTCCTCTTGACAAGAAATAACTGTTTCTTGGTTTTATTCCATGTCTATAGACATTTAAAATCAAGAGCCAATAGAAATTGGGAAATCTTTATAGACTAAATATACCAAGAAAATAAATGTCCAAAGAGCATGGTGAAAAGAGCCATTTCCTTAGTTTTAATCAGTGATTAGATGCTAAGAACACGTAAGAAAGAAAAGAAAAAAATCAAACACAGTAGCCAACTTCTCTGTGAATGTGTGATTAATATTGTCAGTCAATTGAATCTTGCAAGTGGTTTAGAAGGTTGTTAATTACAGTCCAGGGGAAAGCAAATTCAATATCAAACACTTTTAAGCACAAGTAAATGGGATTTTATGGTGCTGGCAACTGTAATGTGTTTTGAGCCATGTTGAGCTACTTCATACATTAGCATAGTTGTTTATGGATTCGGTGATATGATATTTAAAATGTACTGTAATGTGGGTATTAAATTAGATCAGAACTGTGTTTACCAGTTTCAGGTTGGGAGGCCATATGTGCTATAAAGATAAAAGGATTTAGACAGTTGAAAAAGCAGTGAGTACTGTTAAAAATTACTGTGATGAAGAATGCAAGAGTGTTTGCTTCTGGGGTGGTGGGTAGTGGGGGAGGGGGCAGGCAATTTTTCAATAAGCAGAGTTTTTATAAAATGTTTAAATGGCAATTTAAGTTTTTTATGGATGTTCTATTCTCCTGCCATCTTCTAAACCTGCCTATCTCTTATAATTTTCAGTCTTAGGTATATTTGTCCCTAACAGTCAAATGTTTACTCTTGAAGATATTTTACTTTTGTTCTGTTTTGTTTTCTACTGGCATTGAACTCAAGGGCATTCTAAACTCTGAGCTCTACCTCTAGCCCATTTAATCTTTTATATTTTGGAACAGAATCTCACAAGGTTGCTGAGGGTCTCACTAAATTGTTGAGGCTGGCCTGGAACTTGAGATCCTCCTGCCTCACCCTCTCAAATACTGGGATTACAGGCATGGCCACCAAGCCCAGCTATTTTCCATTCTAAAGCAGGTGAATGGGTGGTTTTTCATCAACATTTTCCTAATTCTGTGACTATGTTCTAGTGCTACATAGGCTGAGAAAGTGAAATAGTCTGAGGAAAATGGGTGACATTGGGAATTCTAGATGCAAACAAGTCTCCAATTTCCTTAGAAATTTGTTATTTGCATGGATCAAGGTTCTTTTTATATTGCAAATATAAAATATTCCTTGAGATAATGCAATGAAAATAATGTTGAGTAGTATTGACCTCTCAGTTATAGGTATGAGCTTTCTCCCATCTCAGTCCCAAAGGCAAATAAAAAAGAAGGGATAATTTAAGACCGCAGGTCATTTTTGGAAAGCAGAGACCTAGGAGTGATGTCTAAGTAGGGTATTTGGACAAGGCAGCTTTGGAGACTGAGTTAAGAGAGATTTAGAAGAGTAAGTAGAAAGACAAAAATTTATCTGCCTTGTAATTTCACCTTAGGTTTTGGTAGTAAAGCCATAGTGTCTACTTGTACCTGTGTGACACTAAAAATAAATAATAATAATAATAAATAAGATAAAATGAAACAAAGAACAGAATGGATTATCTCATTCCAGGGAGAATAGATGGAAGCATATGCATTGGAAAGTAAAGAGACATGGAGCTTGCTGTGTTCTACGCCAGCATCACATCTTGCCTTGGCGATGATGTCCTGAATTTCAAGGCATGCTTCTTTGAAGCCCATCTCATAAAGCTTTCCTACCACTGCTGGTATTTATGGCACAGCTGAAAAATTGTTAGTAATAGAGACATAGATTAAAGTTCTAACTCCACAATTAATGGTGAAGGCCATTCAATAAAAAAACTATCCACACAGAGTTCCATTGTTTTTTTTTGTTGTTGTTGTTGTTTTTTTGACTGAAAACTGATGACAAAATCACCTTTACAGGGCTTCACAGATAGTAATATATGGAATATGTAAGATAGGCATGGTGGGGCATGCCTGTAATCGCAGTACTTGGGAGGCTGAGACAGGAGGATTGCAGGTTCAAGAGCAGACTCAGCAATGAAGGGAGACTCTCAGCAACTTAGCAAGACCCTGCTTCTAAATAAAAAAGTAAAATAGGGTTAGGGACGTTGTTTAGATGTAGACTGCCCCTGAGTTTAATCTCTAGTAGCATACACACACACACACACACACACACACACACACACACACGCATATACACACAAATATATATACACACATACACACACACATATATATGGCTGGAGAATATAAATATGGAACATGTAAATATACCAAGCAAAATTCCTGGTGGTTAATGAGCTCAGTAATTAAAACTTTGCTCCTTCTCTCTCTTTTTACAAAACCATGTTAAATGAGAAAAAAAAAAAAAAATCAGTGTTCTGTGGTTCTCCTCTCTTGATTCACTTACTTCCTCAACCATATATCTATAGATTTATACGTTAATACATATTATGTTGTCATGCAAAGAATACAGCACTGATAAACCCTTTAGACACCCACCCCATTGAAAGGTTGTGAGGAGAGAGAAGGAAAGGAGACTGGAGATAGCTCAAGAGCAGTATAGGCTTTATTGGAATAAAACCTGGGGAGGGGGTCTCCAGGAAAGGATGGAACCCATGTCCACTTACAGACTAGAAACTTATATAGGTTTTTTAAAGGGAGCTTTTATGGGGTGGGGGAGGAGGTAGTGCTACTTAATCATTGCTAGGAAGGCTGTTAAGGGGAATTAGTTGGGTTGTTACAACTGGATTAAGCAGGACAATGGGAATTTCTGTAAGCAGAGAGGGACAGGATATGCAAGGGGCTTCTCAGGCACATCCTACACAAAACAATGGGGACATTGAGGTAAGCAGGGGAATGAGTGTATTTGAGTAAGACTTGGCAGCAAAGAGGCCTGCAGAGTGACATGTCTTCACAAAATGGGGCCACTTTTGATGGAAACTAATACCCATCAAATAAAAATAGGCAGAAAAATCAAAACTAAGTTGAGAAAAGCCTTTGTATGACAGGTTCATGTTCTGTCAATCCATCTCCCCCTGGAGAATGTGAGAGGGAGCCAGGTAGGGAACAGAAGAGATGACTTAGGGACAGCCCAGGATACCTCGGGAAAGAGAGAGGTGCTGACACAGCTGAAGAGGTGAGTCAACACAATCCATGACCACTATAAAGTTGGGAGGGGAAAAACTGTATACAGAACCAGAACCGGCAACGCTGTGGGAATAGAGAAGGAGCAGAATTGAATCTCACTAAAAGACAGGATCTGGTCCATGCATGCTCCAAATTCTGAATAGTATTCCTGTTCCAGCCTCTTTAACATCAATACGTGATATAGTTCTTCTTCCCATGTACTTCTTGTATAAATGTGTGCCCCCTCCCATTCCATGTCTAGTACTTATGGTACCTGAATTAATTTCTATACTAAATAGCAAGAGTTTAACAGACAACATCATGTAAGTAGTCATTTCCTTTTCTTTTTTTTTTTTGTGATATTAGGGATTGAAACCAGGAGTATTTTACCTTTGAGCTACATCCCCAGCTCTATTTTATTTTCTACTTGGAAACAGGGTCTTGCTAAGTTTCTGAGAGCCTCACTAAGTTGCTGAGTCTGGCCTCGAACCTGTGATGCTCCTATCTCAGTCCCCCAAGAACTGAGATTATAGATATGCACCACCACAACCAGCTAGCAATTTACTATAAAATATTTCTGTGTGAACAGTTTGAAACACATGTGTTTAAGTTATCTTTAGTATAAAGTCAAAAGGTGATTAACACTCCACTAATTAACATTTGGAGTCCCCTAACTGGAAATCACCATTCAAAAGACAGCTGTAAAATCTTTGCTGAGATTGTCATGTAAACCTACATAAGCTAGCCCGTTAATTAGTGAGTGTATAGTAACCTCATGCCTTGATAGAAAGAGCAGGAGCCCCGGAGGCCTTGTGAGTTCTGTTTAATTTTGTGTCATCACTTTCCACAGCTGAAGTTGGCTAATACGACCAGAAGTTCAGCAGGTCTTGCCTCTACATTGGTGTTCTGAAAACCATAGCTGACAGGCCCTAACTGGCCCACTGCCTGCTTTATAAATAAAATTCTATTGGGAATACAGCTAATTAGTTTGCATACTATCTGTGGCCACCTTGGGGACTTTAATGGCAAGGTAGTATAGTTGTCTCAGAAACTATTTAGCCCACAAAACCTGATATATTTCCTATCTGACCTTTTATAGAAAATGTTCTCTGAGCCCTGATATCACTGTGTTAGACTTAGTGGGAATTTCTGCAAAGAGCTTGCCAGTTTCTTAGGACTGAGGACTAGTAATATATGGAACACGTAAGGCAGACGTAGTGGCACATGCCTGTAATCTCAGTACTTGAGAGGCTGAGGCAGGAAGATCACAGGTTCACAGCCAGCCACAGTTACTTAGTGAAGCCCTCTGTAACTTAGTGAGACCCTGTTTCAAAATAAAGGATAAAAAATAGAGCTAGAAGGTATAGCTTAAAGGTTGAATACCCCTGGATGTGTGTGTGTGTGTGTGTGTATGTATGTATATGTGTGTGTGTGTGTATGTATGTATGTGTGTGTGTGTGTGTGTGTGTGTGTGTGTGTGTTTTCAAGTACATAACAGCAAGTTAGGCTTGACAGAATTTGGACTAAGGATGTTTTGTTCTTACCTCTTGGTGAGGGTATGTGAGCAGGGCCTTAAAGCCTCCACTGACCTGTAGTCAGTTTTTAATAGTTGTAACACCAATCCCAAAAAAAGATCTGGCCAGAAGTTTTTTTCTTTCAAGGAAAAGAAAGTTAAAAAATAAATAAAAATAAAAGGAAAAAAGGGAGGAACGCAAGATGGAAAGAAGAACCATCCTGACACCTGACAGCTGGGTCTCAATGTGACTTACACTATCCGATTTACAGCTAAGCCATGGGTTCTCCTGTTAGATAGTAACAATCTCACAGAATATTCACTCCAAACAGCCCCATTTCTTCCTAAATGAATGCCTGCTGTTTCTTTATTCATTACAGCTTTGTTGTAGCTCCTAACTGTTCTTTTATAGAAAAGGTCTATTGGAGTATCCAAACAGAATTGCCCTAGAATTTCTGGTAATATCCAACCCAATGCAAACCTTCACTTCCTCAGCCTCTCCCTAAAAGTACTCAACCAGAGCCCAAATCCTGTATCAGGTCTTATCTCACCCTCTTACTGAGAACCCCCCATCTAGCTATTCAGGGTTTGTGTTCTCTGTAGAACACAAACCTGATTTGTTCAATGGTCAGCGTTCCTAGCAATGGCTGGACAGAGCACCGTGGAATTTCATTTCCTGCTGCCTCCATCAAGTATAGCCAAGTATTCAACCTGGTCTCTGCACATAGACTGTTAAACTTTGTGAAGGACTGTCTTATCATTTTGTTGAGAAAACAATGCATGGAACTTCAGTTCAGTTTCATTTTATTCTTACATTCAGGACAGGCTTAGGTTAGGACTTCTACTAGTAAAACTGTCTCCTTGAAAAGCTATGAGCAAACTGGGTTTTAAAATTAGCAGAGTACTAAGTCTGCATGAATGATGTGAGAGTCATTAGTGAAATTTTCATTAGTATTAATTTCCTAAGGATAACAATAACAATAGAGGGCATTTATTCAAGTTCTTAGTTTTTGTTGCTCTTCTTTCCTGAATAGTAATTTTAATACTGAGATCTTAGAAGTTAGTTTCTTTTGCTGCAGGGCATTTAAATATAAATTGCTATGCTATGTCTTGCAGCCAAGGTCACTAAATAATGACACATTACTTGGGTGGAATAACTAGTAATTTTTTATTGATATGAAATGTTGGTAACTTGGGGGACTTTAACAGAACTGTAAGGTGTTTTTCAGGTTCAAGTATGGAAAATAAATTCTTAGTTCATGATATTTGAAATTTAGGAAGATTATCAAAAGTCATGGTTTATGAGAGTATGTGTTTTCAACACAATTGAACAAGAAATAACATTCAAAATTAGGTCTCAATTTGGGGTTATATATTAAATTTTTAAAAGAGATATATCATAGATATCTGAATATGTTGGAAATTATGATCTTAATGAGCTTCCAAATGGGAAAGATATGTAATAGCATGGGTTCTATAATAAGAAATTATTGTATGTTTTTCCTTCATTATTTTGGCCATTTTTCATTTCAATTTCTCTGCAACATGTTCCTCATTTATATTGCTCTCTGTTTCATATTTTTCCCCTCTGAGAATAAGCCTACTCTTGGTACACAATGTCACTGCACAGCCCCAAGGCTAATACACTGATGTCAACTGAAATCTGGATAGAACTTGCATGGTCCAGAAACATTATCTTGACAGCTGCTTTTGCAACCATCCTCACTTATCTGGACTGTGTAGCTGAAAATGTCATTGTGATGACTAGCTTTGCCTTTGGCCTTGAAATTGTCCTAAATTTCCCTTCCTAAGAAGCAGGAAGTCTGAAAGTGCTGCATATTAAAGGACCTGAGGTATCCGAAGTGCTCACCCACCTAATACTTCCCTTTACATCTTGGTGTCCATGGTCAGAGTGAAAATGGAAGCAAATATAGCTTAGGCACTTATTTTTGGTAATCAGCAAGAAATTATAATTCTTAAAGTTCCACATTAAAATGTTCAGTGAGGTGTCAGTGTGAGATTTAAATATATTTAAAAAATGAGAATAATCTAGCTATTGTGAATTGTGGTGCTCTAAATATAAATATGCATGCATCACTATAATATTCTGACTTAAGTTCCTTTGGAAATATATCCAGGAGTGGTATAATTGGGTCATACGGTGGTTCCATTACTAGTCTTCTGAGACATCTCCACACTGGTATCAATAGCGGCTATACTAATTTGCAATGCCAACAACAGTATATAAGGGTTTCTATTTCCACACATCCTTGCCAGCATTTTTTTATTGTTTGTATTTTTGACGACTGTCATTCTAACTAGAGTTAGATGGACTCTCAGTATAGTTTTGATTTGCATTTTCCTAATTGCTAATGGTGTTATTGGCCATTTGTATTTTTCTCTGAGCTACTCAGGTAAATTGCCCCTTTTTTGACTGGGTTATCTGTCAGCAGATGGCTGGATAATGAAACTCTGGTATGTTCACACAATGGAATTGTACTCAGGCATAAAGAAGAACAGAATCATACCACTTGCAGGAAAGTGGGTGAAACTAGAGAATATTATGCTAAGTGAGTGTAGCCAGTCTCAGAAAGTGAAGGGTTGTATGTTTCCTTTTTTATGTGTACATTACAGTGAAATTAGGAGACAAAAGACACTTTAGATAGATGAGGATAGATTTTAGTAAAATTGTGTAAGACGATGAAGGGAGGGAGGTAGTAGGGGAAGAGATTTGGTGAGGGCAACAGTTCAAATAATGCTGTGTACATACACAAATCTCAGCAGCATGTATGGGGAGGAGGAGGAGAAGCAGGATCTGTTTCACACCAAGTGCTATATGCACGTATGTTTTTATCACTCTGAATGCACCAATAAAAGTAAAAATGAGAATAATCACATATAGGAGTTTATTACATAACAAATATTTTATAGATACAAACAGCCTCTGGAAATTCAGTTTGACTGTGAAAACTTTCTGAGTTGAAGAATCCATTTGCACTCCTCACCATACCCCTTCTTTTGTCCAAGGGATTCAGGGTGATGGGTTCACTTGACTTCGAGTTTATAGGAGCCAACCATGTGACATGGTTAGGAATGACCTGGATAAACACTCCAGTGTCATCTAGTTCAAGCAAGTAAAATGTCAGGATCAAAGAAAGTAATAACCCCAGTTTCTTGTTTCCTGGTCTGACTGTAGAATCCAGAAGAAAAAAAAAATTTCCTCTAAGGAATGATGGTGAGGATTTAAGATACTTATTGTTGAAAAGACCTCAAGGAGCAGAATAAAATGAGGGAAAGAGAAAGAAAAACCCAAAAGATATTTTTGGTTTGTTATTAAATTGCTTATCTCCCAGAGAGGTCATATAGCTATTAAACAGGAAAAGTTAAAGTTAGATCAAGAATTCTACTTTCAGTTTCAGTGATATTTTCATGACTATTCCAAGAGATGATGAGCTTATAACTTTTGAAAAAAATCCTACATTGAAATATGTATTGGCTAGAAATATTTTAAATAAAATTATCTATATAATTTGTATATTACTTTATATATTTCTTATATAATGCTTCCCCTGTGCCAATAAGTGTTTGATGATTTTAAGTTATTTAATAATCATAACAATAGAAATTATATGAAGTATAGGTGTTACTATAGTTTCCCTTTTGTCTATGAGAATTTTTTTTTCTGGTGGTACTGGGGATTGAACCCAGGGGTATTCTACCTCCAAGCTATACCACTAGCCTTTTTAATTTTTTGTTTTTGAAACAGGTCTCACTAGTTTGCTAACAGTCTCTGCTTAGGTGGGTCTCAAATCTGCCATCCTTCTGTCTCAGCTCCCTAAATACTGGAGTTACAAGCATATGCTACCATACCCAGCTTGTATATGAGAGACTTGCAACATAGATATTAAATAAATAACAGGTCAAGATGACAGAACTTGTAACAATCAGAGTCAGAATTCAAACCCAGGCAGAGATTTTCAGTTTCTGCTTTCCTAACCATTATATGCAATGTAATATTTCAAAATGTGCCATCACTATCCTCTCAAAATATGTAATGCAGTGCTTCTGTACATATATATGTACATATATATCTACATATTTGTGTACATATATATATATATATATATATATATATATATATATATATATTTGTTTGTGTTTGTGTGTGTGTGTGTTGCAGCAAGAATCACTGATAGGAAATTTATTTATTTTTTTAGCACTAATGGCAATAGAATATACTTCATCCACAAATCTTATCCAAAGATTGTATCTGCTTCTTTTTTTGATAAGGTACTTAAGTAAATCTTACTTCTTTTCACCACAAGACACATGTTGGGAATCCTTCTGAGTCATTTTAGAAGAGCTCATTGGTGAGCACAAGCTATTTGAAATGGCTCCTGCAGTAAATTGCCCAGAGTTATTGACTTCATTTCAAGTTATCATATACAAAGCAAGCATCATTACTGACATGGAAGACACTTTGTTTTCTCATGTTTCATTTACTTTCCACATACAAGGAAGAGAAAATGGACTATCAAGACAGAATTCTGGAACACGTTGCTTTACCACATTGCTTACTTATAATCTAAATAAACGCTTTCTGCGTTTGCTCATCACAACTGTGCTTAATAAAATCAGTGCTGTGAAAATAGATTTCTTTTGGCTGTTGCATTTTTATGGCACCAGGAAAAGATGATATGAAATAAGCAAAAATTGATAGCATATATCACCAAGACACTGAATATGAGAGAATGTACGAATGGTATCATTCAGAAAGAAAGGAAATTGTTGCAGAAAGAACATCCTAGAGGCAAAAGGAAATCGGACTCTTCTAGATTTTCCCTTAGGATGACATATAATTAGTGCCATAATAGATGCACAGGAGAAAAATTATCATGTAGTGGGTGCCTTAAGGCATTTATGAACTTTAGCTTACGACAGAATTACCTGAAGGACTTATTAGGTATAAATTTGTTATAGCATAAAATTCTAGGCCCTGTTGTCAGTGGTCCTGATTAAGTTCCTTGGGTGAGACCTGATAATTTGCATTTCTCACAAGTTTTCAGCTGAACCTTGTGCTGCTCCTCTGAGGCCACACTGAGAATCATTCCCTGGGCCTTAGGATTTTAGGGCTTAATCTTGTGAGTCCTGGTAAGCCTGGCCACCAGGCTTGAATAACTTACTCTTTTCAAACATGGAGAAAGTGTAAGTTATCTTACAAATAAACCTCTGAAAATTTCACTTTTTCTGAATGAATCATTGGCATTCTCAAAGTCATTTCAAGCATTATAATTCCTCTCATTTAAAAATATCCATGTTAGAGTAGCTGTTAGCCATATTTGATGATAAATCCTACATTTGAGGCTGTTATAATTATATTATGTTTCAATTAAAATGACACATTTTTAAATGATATATGTTTCCATTAAAGTCAATTTTATTGAGTCAAATTTACGTACATCATGCTTCCTTGTTATGTGCACAGAAAAGTAAGCATTATCAAATGCATATGATCATGTAAATACCACTTTAATGAAGATATAGAACTATCTGATATTCTTTTACATCCTTTTGTAGTCGATTTCCTTCCTGCAGGTCTTGGTATTCACTGAGCTACTTTCTGAGACTATAGTTTTATGTTTTCAAAATGTTATATAGAGTTGTTCAACTCCAACTGTTTTTCCCTAGCATAATACTTAAAACATAAATTCATATTGTTGGATATGTCATTAGTCTTTTTTATTGTTGAGAAATAGTCCATTGTATAGATGTATGACAATTTGTGTATCAATTTAGCAACTTATGGGCATTTGAATAGTTTTACACATGGGATAATTATGAATAAAAGCTCTATGAATATTTATAACTTTTTTGTGAAGATATTTTTCTTGGTTAAATACTTAGATATAAGAATTATAATTCTTCTGAATCCTGATCAATACTTAGCATTATCTTTTCTTTCTACTCTTTTTTTTTATTTTGATCATTCTAATAATGTGAAGTAGTATTTAATTTTCATTTTGATTAGTACTTAATGAATAGTGATGCTTATTTTCTATTAATATTTCCTCTTTGCTAAAGTCTGTAAATATTTTCATCATGTAATATTCTTAATTTCTGATATACTAGAAATAGAGGTATTTTGAAAATCATTTTACTAACCACTATACTATGTGCCAAGTAGAATTGAGTATTTCCAAGTCTAAAACAACCATTGCTATTAGCATTATATTGTTCTATCAAATAACACAGATCTAAATAATGAAAATGTTCAAATTAGGAATGAGATTATATATCAGATATCAGGAAACAATGCCTTTAAAACTTTAACAATTAATAAAAATCAGCCAGTTATAATTACACAATAGGAAATGTTGGTGTATTCAAGATATAAAGAGAAATGCATTATAAAAGTAAGCAGGCAACAAAGGACTATGGTACAAACAGAAAAATTTGAAAAAGAACGAAAATAATTTCTTCAAATAAATTAAACCATTATAGATAACAAAATCTACTAGATATGCTAAATAGCAGATGACATACACTTGGACACCACGGAGAAAGCTTCAAAATATATATAACTATATTAAATCATGGGTAAGGAAACACAAAAACTTTGATAAAATTACAATTTCTTTCCAAATTAATAACCTAAGGTAATTCTAATCAAAGTTTCAACATATTCTTTCATGAAATGTGATAATCTCATACCAAAATTCTTATGACAATAGAAAAACCCACAATATCCAAGAGCAGAGTGGAGAAGTTTTATCTTGTAGGATATGGAGATGTACTATAAAGACTTAAACACATGATAATTAAGTAGGTTAATATTAGTGCAAATAGACATTGGAAGACATTACACAGACCAGAAACAGAGCATGCATATGAGGAAGTTTGATATGAACACAACGTGGTCATTGAAGATCACAACCCAGTGCACTATCACATAAATGAGGCCTGGCGTGGTAGCACACGTTTGTAATCCCAGTACTTGGGAGACTGAGCCCTGAGGATCTCAGTTTGCAGTCAGTCTCAGCTACTTAGTGAAGCTCTCCAAAATTTAGTGAGACCCTGTTTCAAAATAAAGAATAAAAAATAGGACTGGGGTTGTAGCTAGGAGATAGAATGCCCCTGGGTTCAATCTCTAGTGCCACACACAAAAAATAGGTTTTGCATAAAGAAATGCAATTGCATTAAGAAATGCAACTGCATTATGATCTTACACTTAACACATGCACAAAATATTTTTAAAACTTTAAGGTTGAGAGCAGAATTTTGAAATTTTTTGCAGGGACTTTAGAAAAATATTATGAAGTTGAAAAAATAGCACACTTTCTTCAATAAGAAATATGAAGTTCCTACTGAAGGAAGTTATTAAAATTATATAATCAAAAGTAGTTCATTAATGAAACATAAAAAAGAATATACATAAAAGAAGTTATTTGAAACACTTAAAATCAATAGAAAATTTTATCTGAAATTTTTTAAAGTGGCAAAGAAACATAAATAAAAATAGATAACCTAATAAAAAATAAGTTAACTTCATAAATAGGTTTTTAGAAAAGAGCACTAATGACCATAAACATAAATAAAGGATTTTCAAATATATTAAATCAGAAAATGCCAACTCCAACCACAAGAGGTACCATTTTGTCTATGGTCAAACCTCCCTAAACATGCCAGATCTCATCTGATCTTGGAAGCTAAGCGGGGTCAGGCCTGATTAGTACTTAGCTGGGAAGCCCCAGTTTAGCCCAATCAACAAGCTGTATTTTTACATCAACAATGCCAAGTGTTAGTGTGCATGTTGAAATCATGTAATATGTGACTATACATATTGTCAAACTTCTAAATACTATATAAACAGATTCCATGAGATACCAGTTCTGTTAGTATAGGTATCCCCTATCAAAATTCTTCCCAGTAGTATTTTCTGTAGTAGCAGGAAAACAGAACCAATCCAAATGTGTTCACCAAAAGGAGAATAGATACACCTATCCTTAGAAGAAGTACCATTTATATAGGCATAAAACATATAAATATATAATGCCAATGATTAAATTTATTAGTAAGATAAATAGTATTCTATATTATAGTGTGGTGAATATGGTGATGCATAATATCCCATAGTCTAGGCATTTTTTTTTTCCTTTTTAGGTACTGAGGATTGCACCCAAGGGCATTCGACCTCTGAGCTACACCCTCAGTCCTATTTCTCAGTCCTATTTTTCATTCTTTATTTTGAAACAAGGCTCATTAAGTTGCAGAGGGCCTCATTAAGTAGCTGAGGCTGTCCAGGAACCCGGATCCTTTGGTCTAAGCCTCCCAAGCACTGGGATTACAAGCGAGCACCACCATGCTTGGCTTCCCATAGTCTAAAACAGGACACATCAATGATAAAATATGAAACCCAAAATATTTATATATATACACAATATACCTATATTTCAGCATGAGTGCTGAGCGACAAAAGTATTGGTCAATGAATATAACTTAATAATATTTATATACATATAAAATAAAACAATATAAATGGGAGATACACAGTAAACTAGAAAAGAAAAGCAAAGAAATGAGAATGACAAAATTTAGGAAAGGCAGTCGTCTTGTGTGAGGCAGAAGAAGAATTCAAACAAAAATGGTATTTTTGAAGAATTAGCAAAGATTTATTACGTAATCTGGTGGTGCTTGCATTGCTATTTTTGTTATTTTAATACTGCATACACTTCATTTTACATAATTTATATAAAGAATTTCATAAAAGATTATCAGTCATCCATGAAAGAATGACTGAACAGTCTACACAGCTCAAAAATAACAACTTTAGTGGATCAAAATCAAATAATATGTTTTGTTTGCATGTCCACAACGTAGAACTCATTATCAATTGCCTGGTAGAGGGAAAATGCAATTTATAACATATATTTAAATTTATCAACCTATTAATCTCCAATGTTTTCCTGCACTTTCACTGATATTTAGAAACTCAAGCAACAATTTTATGCATGTGCTTATTATGAAAATTTTACACAAACTGGGTGTGATGGTGCACACCTATAATCCCAGTACTTGGGAATCTGAGACAAGAGTATTACAAGTTTGAGGCCAGCCTCAGCAACATAGTGAGACCTTGTTCCCAAATAAAAACCAAATATGGCTGGGGGTGTAGTCCAGAGATATAATGTCTCTGGGTTCCCTCCCCAGCACCACGAAAAATAAATAAGTAAATAAAAATTTTGCACATTATCTATTAAGCAAATACAAATGCCAGAGTCTTTTTTTTGTCAATGAGTATGAACCACTTAACAATATATAGAATGGTGTTTATATTATCTTGTAGATGAGACAGACTAGATATGGTAGTATCTTAGGTATGTATCAAGATGTATTGAATGCCATGAAAGTAATGGAGAAAGGCTAGAGGGAATGAGTATCCTAAAAGTATTCCCTTGGAATCATGACAACAAAACTTTACCTATTAGAAGGTATGAGATCACTGACATAGAATCTATTTCCAATGTCCATTCAAATTCTTTTTGTTCTAGAATACTGCATGGTTATGGATTAAGACAAAACCCTCTGATATCTAAATTATAAAACACATAAGAATATTTCAGACATAAAGCACAATTATAAATTTGAAATTCGAGATTGATTCTATTCTAACCACTCATTCTATTCTAACTACTCAAACCTCCGCAAAATATGTCTTAAATGAGCAATTAAAATTCAGTGCCTCAGATGCATGGATAAGTAGAAAAATCTGAAGATATGTATGACACATTAGAAAAACAGGATAAATGAAAAGCAGACTTGTAGAAGACGATTGGGAGGTGTTTTCAGGAGAGTAGAATCAGGAGAGTAGGTCCTAAAGCTAATTTTCAAATTATAAATCTCAATTTGAGTTTGTGACTCTTGTAAATTGGAATATGCACTGATTTTGGAACCTACAAGTAAATAAAAACAACCTCAAGAGTTTTTGTCACCTTACTTATTTTTAAAAAGAAAGGAAGAGAAAAGAAAAAAGAAATGGAGCATGGTTAGTAGGAGATATTTGCATGAAATGATTCTCAAACATTATCAGGATTATCCCCATTTTATCTACTCTTTTCACTTATTTACATTCTAAAATATTTAATTTATAATAGTTTAAAACTGGGCATGGTGGCTCCCACTGTAATCTCAGTACTTGAGAGGCTAAGACAGGAGGATCACAGGTTCATGGCCAGCCTCAGCGACTTAGCCAGGCCATCAGCAACTTAGTGAGACCCCATTTTTCCAAACAAAAAATAAAAAGGATTGGAGCTGTAGCTCAGAAGTAGAATGCCCATGGGTTCAAGTCCCACTGCCACACATCATTTCTTTTTTTTTTTGTACACCAGCCTACTATTTTTATTGTGGAATGTAAGTATTAGGAGGTGTCCTGGAGAATATTTGCTCCCATTTTATTGTCCAATGTTTTCTGTGAATTACCCACATCTGTTACACAAGGCTCTGAATGCCCTGGCCCCTGCCTTCTTTTCTCACTGTATCTCTGCTCATTTTCCTTCTTATTTATACCAGCAACACAGGTCTTCTTGCTCTGCATAAGCAAATCAAAATTCTTCCAGAGCCTCAAACTCTTTAATTAGACCTCGCTGAAATGCTGTCTTCTCAGAAATCTGTTCTCTCACCCTTACTAAAATCATCCCTCTCTCTTCATCCATTTAGAATGTTTTTTTTTTCAGATAGCACCTGCCATATCTGAAATTATATTATATATTCATTTACATAGCCATTAAGATACCATAAAATGAAGCCGACATATAACATGAAGGATATGTTCTTTTTTATTAACTACTGATATGCATTGATTATTCATGGTGGAAACTGTGCTAATTTGCCAAAAAAGAAAAAAGGGGTTCATCTGAGACTTTTCATAGATTACGATGCCTTATGACATGTGAAGTAAATTAGAGTAAAAGCAGTAACATTTTATTTAATGCCTTATGACATGTGAAGGAAATAAGAGTAAAGCCAGTAACATTTTACTTAATAGAAGGACCATCCAAGTTATATGACTTATTCAAATAGGTTTTATTGATAGTAATAAAACATTTGAATAATTGATAAAGTTAAAAACTACCACCTAGTTAATACTTATTTGGAATCTCTATCATTTTTATTATGTAACATTTTTATGAAACTTGTGACTTATTTTGTGAGAGAAAGATAGAATGCATAGACAAACAAGAGAAACTGCTACTGCTTACTTGGCATTATAGGGATAATAAAAAGGAAAAAATGGGACCACATTTTGCATCAGAAAAAGGTTCATCTGGTGAAGATGATAATATTTGGAGGTTGGTTAAATTTATATATTACTCAAACATTTGAAACAACGCTGTTCTCTATTACTCTTCACTGCTGGACATTTTATCACATATTGACATCTTTCCTCGGTGTCCGGAAAAATGAATATTAAAAAACAAAGATACAAATTTTGCCACTCCATAGAACTGAAGAGGAAATTTACAAAGATAGTGACCAGGGCATCAATCGATTTAGCTAAAATTCATCTTAAGGATATTCTGATAATTTATCTTCTTAAAGTTATCTCTGTTTCCAATTTCCACCAAGAAATGAGGTAACTTAGTTGAAAGGAGGATCAAAACCAAATCACTGCAAGTATCAAATACATTTTTTTTTCAAATCAGATCAATGCAGCAATTCTGGGGAGAGATAAAGAAAGGAACTGCGATAAGGAGAGAATACCTAAACAGGAATATGGAGAGGAGGAGGGAGGGGTTGGGACAGGATGCGGCAGAAGGACATCAGAAGACACCCAGCAAGCTCATCAAAGAGATCTGTTCATGTTTGAGATATTAAAAAGGAACTCCTTAGATGAAAGATTGCTGTTTCCATCAAAGGGGAACACTTTTCTCCTACTTTTTTTTTTTTAATTTTTTATTTCTTTTTTTAATTTTTTAGCATGGAATTTTATACATTTCTTGGGTACAACAGGGTTAATTACACATTTTTGTTGGGTACAAACTAGTACAGGTAAAGACATCCATGCACATATTTCTCATTAACCCTTCCCCAATTCCCACCCACCCTCCCCCTATCTCCTGGTCAGTTTAGTGA